>JAOEHY010020057.1:0-28791 GCA_025447955.1 Psilopsiagon aurifrons
CCCTGTAACGTTTTAAAGCTATGTATGTTCCTCCCTTCTCCATCAGTTACCTATTGTTTTTTATTTCCTTGCAGAGGACAAAAGCCAGTAAGGGCAAATACAACTTACTGGTAAACATCCAGACAGCTGCAAACAACAGTAATTGAGCTTGACATGTTAGCACTGTAAGGCAACAGGTCATGAGAGCAGATGAAAGAAGAGACAAAGCTGAGGACTGACCTTTCTCATGAGACTTTTATGAATTCATTTGTACAGCAGCATTTCACTGGATGGTTTGGCAGAGTGAAGAGAACGTCCGGTCAAACATCTTGCTTGTCAAGTCGTTAAGCATTCTCTTCAGATGGTTGCTTTGCACTTTGATGGCGATAAGGTAGATTGAATCATGCTGGTCAAAGTGCTAATTTTGATTGTGATTAAAATCAGCAAGATACCTCAAGGAAGAGAATTTTTCCTACTTTTTCAACTCCAACTTCTCAGTTTTCAATAAGCATTGAAATTAACTAATCAAGTTGCACAATTTAGTGTTAAAATCGGTGTTACCATAAGCAGAATATTATCAGCAGTTTATGGCATGTAGAATTTTCACAGAAATAAAGCTGGAGCAGGAAGGAATTGTGATCATCTCGCCTATAACACATAATGATCAGGTGAAACAGCAGCTCTGTGCAGTGATTGTCATGCAGTGTAAGAAGAGCCTGGAGGTTACAGGCAGCTCACTGATTGCCAGTTGAAGCACACTGACATGTTCATTTTGTACAAAATTTCTTTTGTTTTGAGGTGGGTTTTTTTCACCCCTTCTGACTTTTACAGAGAAACATATGTTTTGGATAGGAATCCAAATTCTTTCTCTATGAACACAACACCAAGTTGTTACTATTGGACATGTTATTACCCCATTTTTTTACTTGAGTTTCAAAAAAACAAACAAGAAAAAACCCCACCAAAACCACTCAAACAACCAAAAGTTTACTAACCTTAATTTGTTTCTATCTGAAAAGAAACAGATGCTGAAATCAGGTGTTTTTTTCCTTTAATCCTGTGTGTGTATAAAGAATGCACAATATTTTTGAACAGATGGAAATTATTTCTGTGCTTCTTGCTTCAAAGTCTTTGTTAGCCATCATATCATACAATCATTATGTTGAGGCAATTTTACTGAAATCCTTGTTATCACATCATCTATGTGTTATAAACAACTGTGAATAAAGTCCTGGGACCCAGTCTATTCCATTCATTACTTCTTATATACATATCAGTATTTTATAGGATCCCTCAAAGGAGCCCTGCTTTTCTTCCTCCTATGACTGTAAAATCTTGCTTGAAGACTTTATAAAAGGTACAACTAAGTGTCCTTACCCACTAGAGTGGTTTATTTTTCTTCAGAAATAAGTATGATTTTTATGTTTTCTACACCCTCCATTCTTCTTTTTCTTTTTAGGGACTTCATCTGTAAGAAAGAACAGTATTTTTTTCAGTTCACTGCCAAACAGCACATGAGATCCCTTGAAGATATTTACAAAGGTTTTGCTTAACCTCATGGCCTAAGCTCTCTCAGTATCTTCTCTCTGGGAAGAAATGATTCTGCACAAAAGATTGTCCGTCAAGGTGTGGTAAAGATCCTGATCTGAGACACTTGGAAAACACCTTGTCTTTCCTTACAGACTAGAGAGCTTGACAAACTGACTGAAACAATTTCATTCTTTAACCTCAGCCCAACTGCAAGCAGCTTTTCCGTAGTTTCTCATTTGTGAGGGTGTCCAGACTGAGAGCCTCACACAGCTCCAAGCATATAATGTGCAAAATGCCAAGGTTCCTGCAGTCCGGCAGTTTAAAAGTCATGATGTGACTTCCTTCTTCTCAAAAAATAAGCACAGTCTGATGTTACTGGTACCCATCACTGGAGAGGCCCAAACACCATAATTAAAAATGGCCCCCACACTTAGAGGTGCCAGATTGCATCATCTTCTCCAGTGTCCTGTGATCTGACCTACCCAACACATTTATCTGTGCACACCAATGCCCTACCCTTGCCATCATCACCTGATTTTCATCTCCCATAGAATACTTCATATTTCGCATCGTGAACAATAACCTTTTATTGTGATAGCTCAAGTAAACCATTTATCTATGACTTGTTCACGTATTTTGCGAATTTCTAGATTGTACTTTCAGTTTCAGCAACTGATGGGTTTAGAATAAAAAAAGGTGGGGTTTTTTTTGCATTTTTTTTTACCAACTTTACTCATTTCTGTTTATGAGAATACTTTTAACTAGTAATCAAAACACCATGAGAATGTGACAGTGGCATTGCTGGGATTATGTTTGGCTCTGCAGCACAGTGTGGTAGATGTGTAACTACCTCAGAATACCTGAATTTACAGAATCCTTGAATGAGATGCATGATCTATCCTGATCATAAATCTCCAAATAAGAAAATAGTCTTTAACCAAAGTCATGAGTTACTTTTGCAATAATTTGTCTTTAGAAAACCCCTACCCCCATGTGTCCTCCCTCTGACCTCCCACCCTGGTAATAAGCTAGCAATATCTCAACCCCTTTGTGTTCCTGTGTCAACACTATCCCCAAACTGTAAGTGTTAGCAGCTGTGCACAATATGAAAGGGTTTTTGAAACACAGGGAGACTAAAACAGGAGCGATCACAAGAGCCTCTTTGACTCTCAAAATGCTAAATCACACACTGCTGATCACTGAAATGGTTTTCTTTTCCTTACCCAGCTTATGTAGTGGTTTTGCTGTGCTGGCCAACCTACAAATGAAATTTTTGTACTAGGAGGCCTAAAAACTCTGAACATATGTGAGCATCCAAAAAGCTGGCAAGTTTTGGACTACTTCTTCGGACTACTTTTGGACTACTGCTATTTTCTATGGCAGTATCTGCTAGAATTTCTTCTCATTTTACAACTCTTGTTTATTTCCTCAGTATTTCTTACTTCTCACAAGCATCCATGAAATAGGCACCACTCATTGCCATTTCAGACCAACAAGAACATTAGCAAATAGTTGTTCTGACATACAGGTTACCAGAGGGTACTATCACTCCACAGTTGCCATATGTGCATTCTGTTACTGTACACTCCTCTCCAGAAAATAGGAAGGTAGTGTACTCTGTGGGACTGGAAGTAAGCAACTTAAATTCACCCTCACTAGACAGCTATTGCTATGACTTTTGCAACTGCCTGGGGGATGCTGCAACTGGGTCACAGAAAGCTTTCATTCTGTGTCAGCTTTATTTTGTAAGACGATTGAGATCTAGGTTGGTTTTTTTTTGTTGTGTGCGTGCTATTTAATGAAAAAATTATTCACTATTAAAACCCCCGCTAAATAACTATTTGATTATCCATTATTTCAATTACTCAGTCTTCCTTTTCTAATTAGAAAGTTCAATGTTGTCACATTCTTAAGCAACACTCCTTTTAGAGTCTTACAACTCTTTAACATGCTTGGTCATGCTCAAGCAAATGCCCACTGTTCCATGTATTTCTTAGCTAGAATTACGCAGTTGGTAGCAAAACTCTTATTAGTACAGATTGGCTGTTAATATGCAAAACCTGTGAGACCAATCCTTGTACCTCTAAGCCTTGTCCTATCAACTTTATGTGTATTGCGTAAGTGTGAGACTTTCATTAAGCCATGCCAATGCTTTATATCGTCTCATGTTTAGCACTCTTGTTTCATTTTTGATATTTAACTATTTCCCTTTATTTACTACCTCCTTCTTGTTGTTTTATATGTTAAGGACAAGATTTGGGTAATTTTTGTTTGATTTTTTTTTTCTTATATAAGATTAATTATTCAATAGTTTAGCTTACAGACAGCAGTAGAGAAATACTCGCATGTACATATTGCTCAGCTTCCATTTTCATCGCAAGTGACTGTTTTCTCTTCTGGTTGTCTGTTCCAAAGAAATGGAAGACTTAAGCTAAATTCCAGTTCATATGCGAATGCCAGAAAGTACCAAGTAATGAGCACTATTTCAGTTATTTAGTTACATTAAGTACTATAACTGTTTCTAAATGTTGTCTTCAATCAAGGCTGAGGATGACATCTAATTTATTTTGACTCAAGGTCAATACTATCTTAACACAAAAGGGGTACAAGAAGCCCATTAATACATTTAGACTGAAAGTACTGGAATGGTGCTCAACATCTGAGACACTATGTTCTTGAAGAGTCTCCCAAACTGAAATAGTGAAGGGATAAAAATTCCACCAATTTTTTAAATGGAACTTGGTAAGCGTGTGAGTGAGATTGTATGATAAGATTCTCTGTACCTGGTAGCTTTTTGATTATAAAACTACTTGAAATTTAAGCCAACCCTACTAGAAAACTGGCATATAAAGAAATAGACAATATAACATTTTGCTACTTCAGTGGAAATAATCAAAGACCAGACTCTAACTGTGGCAGCAAATCAGCTTGAAGTATGTTGACCCAAATCGAAGGAGAGAGTTTGTTATGTTAAACATGGTGAATCAGTGAAGCCCCAGAAGCAGAAATAGCTGCCATCGATGTTAAGATCTCCTTCCTCGATGTTAAGATTTCCTTCCTCATGACTGTAGATGGAGCCCTAACATAAGTAAATACCCTCTTGGCAGTACAAATTCTGAATTGTATGGGATATATCTAGAGGCTTTTCAGCATTTTTACATTACTGAGGTTTTAATTTTCAGGACAAACAATGTGAGAAACCCACTGTTTTCCTGGTTTCTCAATATGCCATACTGATTCAGTTCTCCTAAAATAACCAGAACAAAAGAAAAACAGTTGTTCACCATTCACTCTCTCCTGCAATTATCACCTAATCTGGCCTCTAACAATTTCTTCTAACAATTTAAGGCACCTCTAGGCCGGTCAATCCAGCTGAATTCATTTAGAAAATGAAATCTAAACCTGAATATTCTTATTCATCCCCTACACCCATTATTCCTTTCATAATTTTATGCTACTGTACTAAAAGGCAAGGCAACAACACATTGTGTGGATTTCATTGCATTACACATAAAACGTACTGCTGATATATTGACTGTAGGAAGGAGGGATCTCAGTACCATCTGACTAAAAGATGTTAGATAAAAGACAAGCTATTTATAGGAGTAAAATATGTCTACAGTTATCACTGTGGCTAACAATACAGTTATATGTGTATAATTAATCCTTTCTTATAACTCACATGTTCAAAACCCAAAGTACTTCTGGATTCCTTGCATCTGAACAAACCCAAGCCTCCACTAAACAAATAGACAAAACAATGCATTTCTTCCTACTTCTCAAGGTATTTTGCATGTTTCAAGCTCCAAGAAACAACTGGCATCACTGATGTCCCGTAAGTCAAACTAGATAAACGGGGACTATTGATATTGGATTGGTATTTGAAATCCAGGTCTGAACATGGAGAACTGTAACAACCAGAAACACTTTCATAGCACTACTAATACTAGTTGTTATTGTCATGATTTTACAAAGTTAATAAAACCCCTTCTTTCATATGATGGTTTGCAAATCTCTCTGGTTCTAAAGCTGCATACTGTGAAGCTCACATGACCAAAGGTCACCCTCAGGACAGCCAGAGAAAAGGGGAGGCACAGCATAGCTTACCGGTAGGAAGTAGAAATAGGGACCCTTTAACTACACCATGGGATGGGATTGCATCACTGCACTCCCTCTTAAAGCCCATGCAATTACAAATCATGTATTGCCTCCTATATTCATGTGACACACTTCTTGAGCCACAGCTCATTGAGGAAATAGCACTTGATCACAAATACTTTATATCCCTTAATTTGTGTGAAACAAACAAGTAAATGAGTTTATTTTGAGACAGAGGGTAACTTCTGGTAAACATCTGTGAAACTCAGTTTTCCATGTACTAATTATAAAACAATACTATTTTTTTAGTATATGTTCATGAAAGTGAATGTGTGTTTGTACAATAATGTTGTACAATTATCAGTTCATATTACAATAACTTAATGATGGGGCAGGTGTTTCAGTGTGAAATAGTCAGTGCTTCCAGGTTCAATACATGTACCTTGAACATAAACATGGAAGTAGAATACAAACTGGAATTCAAACTACTGGTTAGTTGGGCCAATTACCCACCCTATGCGTTTCATATAAGTTGTATATTAATATCCATAATTGCCATGAAAATGATTTTCAGATTGAAAATTATTTAGTGATTTAATCAACATGTTATGTTAATAATAAAAGCACTTGGGAACGTCTAGGTTTATTGCATGGTAATGGGTTCTCAGAAGAGAAATATGATATAACCTATTTATTATAAATTGTTTCAGTTGGACTCAGACTACAAATGTACTTAAGGATAAGAATATACTATACTGATTTGCAGCTTGATTTTGTTAATATACCTCATTTTGGAATAAATTATTTTTTAGTAATTTATAAAATGCAAAATTGTCTATGGGGAATATATATTTTTTTAAAACCAGTGAGCTAACAGTTACCTTCTCATCCCATAGAAACTTTCCCTCAATGACCAATAATAACCCTCTTCAGCTACTTCAATTTCTTTATTTAGTCATAAGACAGAGATATCTGGTGAATTTTGTATATGATTTTTCTAACTCATGGAAAAGCAGTCTGTAGAGATGAATGACATCAAATTTAGACTGTCCAGATGCTGAAATGCGCTCAAAGTTATATTTTATGAAATATAATAGATGTCCCTGTGTTCTATTTAAACACAATTTTTCAGATTCTACTTAATTTAAATGAAATCAAATTGCTTTTCAAAGCTAACCTGTCCAAAATGTGCCAAATAAATTCCATAATCACTTATACAGTACTGTCTGATAGATGCAGATGCTATATAACATGAAGAGATCTACTTATCTCTTTTTATAAAGAAATGAGCAAAGAGAAAATTAATAAAATAGGTCAGTTCTGTTCTTTAATGACAGAATCAATACATTTGAACCAGCACTACATAGTTCAGAGAATGACCCCTTTAGCTCCAGTTTTTAAAAGCACTTGAGCTGCTACTCCATGACTTGGATTGTGTATGGAAAGTAGGGAAACTGCATTTAACTGATCCTCTGACCCACAGACTGAATTCTGCATCTGCAGCTTCTAAACCCTGGAGCAAATAATTAGGTGTAACAAGATAACACCATATTTCAAGAAATTCATTAGCCAAATACAAGATTCCTTTAACTAAACCAGTTATAGCAATTCATATTATTAAGATCAACATGTTACAATATTTATTTATTTCATAACTCTGATAAGGCCTTTAATATATGACAGCAGAATTTGTTTTCTGGTGTTCTGGCTTACATTAGGCAACCATTTTTGCCTTTATGCAAGACATATGGAAAAATTCATCACTGATTTACTGCACATTTCCACACACAGTTGAACTAATATCTGATCACAACTGAAGAAGCAAAACCCTGCTTTGCGGTGAATACATAACCAAATTTCTGTGTAGCCTTGTGCAAGAAAGCCTCTGATGGTCAAAATACAAACCAGTACACTGCAGCATTTACTGGGATAAGATAATGTAAAATTTAGATTAGGACTTACTTTAGCTCCAGAAACTACTGCAACTGAAACGACTGAAATAAAATAAAAAAAAATATTGCAATATCTATCTCCAATACTTTGAATAATGGTGTTTGAGTTCTGTAATGTATCTATATGATAACACCTTGGGAAATTTTTAATACTGTTCGTAACTCCAGAAGATGGCAGTTTTGAATGTTAGTCATGAAGATGAATCTTTGGTTACCAACTAAATATTTTTAAAATAATAAAAATTATTCCATTTATTCTTTTGAATCACAATTTGCATACTGCTGCTTCCAAGAATAAAAGGTGAATATTTTACCTCAGTACTGCTTTCAACTTTCTATCCTAAAATTACTGTTTTGTGAATTTCTCTTAGACCAACAAGGCTAGTTTTTGTATTGTCACAGCAGGTGGAATGACCTTTACCCCATTCCAATTTTACAATGTGTTTTGTGAGACTCTTGTCAAGTTATTTCAGAGCCTATTAGGAACAATATACTGTGGAAGTTAGTGTCTTCTGAAAGTAAGAATTAGTAAGAATTAATTATTTTCACATTTTATTACAGACAAAGCTAATAATTAGAAGGTGTCATTTCAGTTAATCAGAAATCCATCCTCTGATTAAAGACTCATGCATTGTTTTTCTTGGTGGGAAAAAAAAAACCCAGGAAAACAAAACAGTGTCTGCTAATCCTGATTTGGGAAGTATTTAACTGCAGGGCATGGTTCACAGATGTTTTTCAATCCTCAATAGCTTTACGGGCAAAAGAGTTAACTTTGATGATATGAAAATGTCAAGAAGAATTATCAGGGAGAAAAAAAGAACCTCAGAAAGTTTTCAGAGGTTAAATGGCAATAAGGAGCCATCTTTCTTCAAGAAGCATAAGCAAGTATAACCCATTTTCGCTGAGCAGATGGCCCCCTTGAACAAAAGGAGGAGTCTGCTGGAATAGAGTATTTGAAAAGCAAAATCATGCTTCTTGCTAGATATTTTCTGTCATGTGTACATAGTAGTTAATCCCTTTTTTAGTAAGATTAGCTGTCAGATTAACACATTATCCATGTGAGTCACAGTTAGACTAAACCAAGGATGTGCCTGAAGAATGATGTGCACCCACATGAAGGCAGGCTTACAGGGGCTGACTTACACCATCACTGTGGAATGCAAACCCTATTTTTTTTTGCTAATGCTGACCAGAGCTCTACTAACAACCATTCTCAATTGCTATATCATGCAGAGTTGATACAAGCCTTGATGTGGATTTCAACATTCATATGCAGGCCTTGCATCTGCCACACACATCTATATATTAGCTCCAGGCCATATGTGCTCCTGTTGTTCTGGACAGTATATATTAAGACATTTAAGAATTTACTTACTCAAAATACTCTTTAAATACAGTGGTTTTATCCATTCAAGTGCATTTGATTCCTTCTGGAAAGCCAAGTTTAAGTACATTCATCGTTTCATAATAGAACAACAGAGTATGATCTGTGAACAGTGTATTTTCTTATCACTCGAGAGCACAGACGGAAGTTTTCACAAAGAGCTGATAGGTGTCAATATCCCATCTAAAAAAACCACCCTGAGTGTATGTAGCTATTATTATATCTCTCAGACAGTAGGAAAAGAAATATACGAATAATTTCATCTCAGTTCAATGATGGCCATTTGGAATAACTTGTTTCTGGAGATATCTTAGAAAAGATTGTACTATAATGTGTAACTGCAGCTCAGAGTTAAAGACCTTTCCCCCACCACCACTTCATTTCATGGCACTATTTCACTTTCTGCTCATAATCAGTGGCTTTATTTTTCACCCTTCAGCAGGCCAACAAAACACCTTTATTTTTTTTTTTTTAACACAGTCTGTGTCTGTATCTTTTTATAATCTTCCAAATTTCATGATGCAAATGAAGGCAAAGCCTGCTCTGAAGCAAGCTCTGTTGAAGATTTAGGAAGAAAAGGAAGCCTTCCTATGGAAGCTTTTTAGAAGACAAGTCACAGCCAAACTTCCCTAGTGGTGTCTGAAGGATCTGAGGCTTTTGTGTAGAGTCAATGTTTTCTATCTATAAAAGCAGCTAAAACTAAAGGAATAAGCTTTTATTTTCTTGGCTTTGGCTCTTTGTATTTGGTCATGAACTATCTGAACAGTCCTGGCTTATCTTGCAGGCACATGGGCCAACTGCTCTATACCAGCAACCCTACATATGCAGCCGAGCACAGATCAGAATATGAATGTTGTATGTTTACAATCTAAGGACACTGCCAATTGAGTATCATTCACAGCTACTTGTAAGCAGAAAATCTGTAGGAGTCAGCAGATTTAACTCTGAAAAACAACAATAAACCTCCCTCACACCCAACCTTGGTATATACAATTGTACTAAGAAATTGAATTCACTCAGAAATGAGCAAACATCAGATTTTAGACTAAAGACAGTAGACACAGCACAGATGATTTCATGTGGCATTTTATATCAAAATGAGCTTAAGACTACCCATATTGATCAGAAAAGACTAAAATTAGATGTAAAAAAAATTAGATAAAGAGGATCTTAAAGAGCAATCTGGGGAAGACAAAAATATTTTCAGGTGTCACATCTAGTCTTGCTTTTAAAGCCAAGTACAAAATATGACTGCAGCATAACATATTCTTTGTAAAAGCAATGCAATTTCTGATTGCATGAGAGTTAGCTCCATGTTCTAAGCCTCTGCAACATCATAAAAAAACGTAGGAAGAAGCAAGGGAAATCCCAAACAAGTATTATTCCAATCATCCACATCCAGTGCACTACATAAGGAAACAGTGAGGTAACTGTCAAGGGCTGAGTACTTACAATCTTCCTAATGATATTCAGGAAATTTATCGAGCTGACCCACCACCTATTTCACATTCTCTCCAACCGTAAGAAACATCCTGGAGTCAATAAATTCTGAAGTAATAACAGAAGCAGCAAGCAGGGACACAATTATGCTTGAAGATTTCCTGAATTCACCAGGAAACTAGAATCCATGTTAGGATCAAGCTGAGATTCAGTATTGCCCTGTAATTTAAGATGTTCAAATGACTGGTAGCTCCTGCATCAGGCATTTGCCTCCGCAGAGAGAAGCAGTAACTACTAATTCTTTTCATTCTTTGTTCTAAAAATGAATTATTGACATAAATACTATCCCAGTACAACTGCTGATGCTATTTCATGTTGATAAATGAAGGCAGTTCCTGTCCCTTTATTTTATCTCCAAAGCACCAGTGTAGAGGTGGGGAATCATCTGATTTAATGTAGATGATAATGAAATAGTAGAACAACACATGAGTAATGAAACCCGACAGGTTTTGTATGTGTCTGAGGCAAGGGAATTTATTTTTGCTTTGTCCCATAGAACCATTGTTTGAATTGTTTCCTTTTCTTTCATTTTACATTTTGAAACAACATTCTTTCCTAAGTAAACAATAGGAACCAAGGCAAGGAGCTCCATTAAATAAATTTCTCAAAATCTTTCTAACAGGCTTGAGGCTATTGTGTACTTTTTCTTTCAAATATTTCCACGTAAAATCAGACGTTAACTCTCTGAGTGAACCCATGTGCAAAGTCTTTATTCATCAGATTAATGGCTGTGGAGCAACAGGCAACTGAACACATTGCCACTGCCATAAGCTATTCATGACTTTCCAGAAAACTTCACGTTACTGCAACTACTTTTCAGTCAAATGCTGCATCTAGTGAAGAAGGAAATAAATTGCAACAAGGTTTAATGGGAAACTACAGTAAATATACTGACACAAGTATGAATTTATTTCATTAAACAGGACTTTGCTATTACTTTGGAAGATTGATTTTTGCTTTGCTATGCATTTGAAAACAAAATAAAAACCAGCCCTTGCCCTGGGATACTTTAGATTGCCCAGTGTAATATCTCTTTTTGTTACTGCTTTTATGCTGATCTCAACGCACAATCAATAGCAAAATTTAGTCAGTTTTTGTGCTATACCAGCTAAGAGATAGGGTAAGATTGATAATCTATAGTGTGAAAATATAAAGAAAAATACAAAACGTCAGTATTCTATATCTTATTTTCATTTATATTGCATATTAGTACCTGCCTTTAAATTTATACAACATACTGTCTCCAACATGCACAGCTATGGACACAACTAATGGTAGGGTTTACTTCTGATCACTTTGATCAGCAGGAACATGGTAGATACAGATCAGATAAATGTGCTAGTAATTATGCTTGTGCCACAAAAAGAGCAATGAATTGAATAACATTTGATGTAACGGTAACACTGTAAAAGTGAAATTGAGGAATGACTCAACATTCATATGCAAGATCAAATCTGAACAGCAATAGTAAATGACAAAAAGGAAACCCCAGAAACTTCAGAAAAATCTCTGCCTGCTTTTTAGGTTGATCATTCTACATTCTTTCAGAAATACTGATCTGTTACTTGGCATGACACTGTTTGTGAATGCTTATGAATATGGTTGTGACATTGTCCTTTTTGGTTTTAATTAATGCAGATAAATTTACAGTGTATGCTTGGGTTACAGTAAAACCTTGTTGAACTGAACATTTTGGGACCACATCACAGTTCAGATGAGAGGAAGTTCATACTTGTGCAACACAGTGGTTGCTTGTTCAAGTATGTATTTTCACATATACTAATGACTTCAAAGCATATGTACTAAACCCTAGATTCTTTAAATGATAATAGTGGCTGGAAGAACAGAGATAGTGGCAAGTCAGCAAACCACAGAATGATAATTTGATTGCTAGTCTACTGTGACCTCAAACTTAAAACTATGTACAGTTCAGAACCTCTGGCATGCAAGGAATTCAAGAAAAACAACCTGAGCAATTAGCATGCATGACCTATCGTGTTTCAGTTTTCATAATGTCAGTTCCTGTTGCTTTTTGTTCTTTTTCCACTTTAAAAGCATCTGCTATACTGTTGTCCCAAGTGGGACTATGCTGCATGCAGTATACTGTGGAGAGCTCTTTTGAGCCACAAAGTAGAAAGCCTAACAATCAAAAGGCTAACACATAAGGCTTAATTTCATGTTCCAATATAAATTGGACTTTATATGACTTTACATGACTTAAAATTTCTATTATGGAGTCAAATCAAAGGTCCATTTAGCTGATTGTCCTAATTGCTGCGATGTCTAAGAAGTGCCTAAATAATAACAGGAGAAGAATGTGTTACACATCCTCCTAACATTCTCTCACCCTCTACCTATTGTCAGCTCAGGGCATTTCTGAGCCACAAGTGGTTTCCAAGTATTTAGCAAGCCTCCATGTTTCTTAATCTTGTTCTGTTGCCCCTTTGTAGGCATGCAAAGATTAGCATTTATAGCAACATCCAAGAAGAAGCTGCCACTCCTGGTTGCTATTCCCCAACAGTGCCAATGAATCCTCAGAAAGAGATACAGCAGGTCTTCTAACAGAAATTAAGTAGTACTGATGGGAAAAAAGAGTAGTAGGACTGAGAGGCAAAGGAAGTGTGTTGCCTTCAAAATCACTCCATTATCCCTGCAATCACAGTTCTTGTACAGCTGTGTTGCCCTTTTGCCACTGTTATATCCGTAACTCCCACCAACTGCCTCCAGGCATTTTTTACCCAACTTTTTCTCCTTTTGAAATGATTTCTATGATGTACTACACAGTTCATAAAATGCTTTAAGGATCCCTTGTTGGAAACTGCAAAATAAATACTGGATTCGAAAAAACTGTAATTTCATAAAAATTTCCAACCAAAATTATACCAAAACCTTCGTAACAAGAGGGTAATAAATGTTAATAATATCAGTGTGATATCAGTTGTCATCTGCTAAAATATTATATTTGGCATTTGTTACTGAATCATTTAAGATCCTTACATGCAAAGTGTTCTGACAGACATAATTTGAAAACATAAACATTGGCAAATGTTTTGTTACCACAGTAGCTGTTTTCAAGTAGCATTTGTGCAGCGTAAAATAAGAACATATACTCACATTGTGACTAGGACAATGCTTTACAAGCTTCCCAGAGGCTTGGCATTTGTGACTTATTTCTCCTCAGTCTTTAAATTATTTATGATTTTGAACAGCTAATTTGCATTGCTGGCAAATTCTGAGTAAGTAAACATGGGTAGTTAAGCTGAACTAACTACTACTATTTAAGGGATAAAAAAAAAAAAGGCCATTTTACAGTATTCTGAAAAGCTGTGTTTTAGAAATTTAAAAACTTGTCTATTTGTTTTTTCTTAATGTCTGCAATAATTTGAAAAAACAATTACTCAACCATGCGTGGTTGGTGGGTCATAGAAGGACACTCTATGATCACTGTATAACTGAAATAAGAGGTCAGAAAATGGTAGTCTGCAGCATCCAGCTAGACACTGAACATACATAGTTTTAAACCAAATCCTGTTAAAGATTTGTAACAGCAGCATGGAGACAGACTCCCTCAAAATTACATGTTTTTTTTAATACCAAGTTTTATATATATAATGAAACACCAATGAGTATCTCAGTAACATCTTCATTAGTTATACATTTACTTCTCTGGCTTTCACTAGTGCACAGTTTGAGCAAATTTGCTTTCTGTAACATGTGATCTTGTATGTACCATATGTCCACATGAAATTCTAAAATTTAGAATTACAGTATATTCTTAAGAGAAACAGTAAACAAATTAATTAATCTCAAATTCTGTGAAATCTTATTCAGTATGCAAATGTTACATCAGACAGTAGGGGGCAACTTTCCCTCACAAGTCGTACTTTATGCCATCTGATATAATAGCATGAAGTGGGTACTTCTAGTACTTACCTGTTTATTGTGTAGTCTATACCAATTTTGTAAAATGGAAGGTTTCATTTTTAAACTTCCATTTTGTTCTCCAGGCAGTGTGCTGAGGAAAAACCTGCTTTATATACCAGAAAAATGCTGCAAGATAAAATAACAAACTACAATCTCAAGGATGTTGGGAACTGAATGGGCAATTATATTCCTCTAGTTTGTTGTTATAGGATTTGTGAGAACCCCCAAAGGATTATTTTTACACACATATTTTTATAAATAATTTTTCCTTGAGTAAGCAATTTATAAAAGCAACAATTTAACACCCTAAAAGTCAGAGCAGGGATTATTAGTTATTAGCAGCGACTTTTATATTATAAAAGTTGATATCAATAGCAAACCATTAATTATATTATCATGCATATTGTTAACTATGTTTAACAATAATTCCATATTTAAGAATAAACTGATGTTCTACATTGTGTATCAGATTTTGTACTACTTAAACAATTTTTGCCATGAATCTCCCATAAAAGCAAATGCTAAAAACAGGCATGTCATCAAAATTAAAACCCAGTCAGAGAGAAAGCAGTATTTTTTCCACTTGTACTTAACTATATTATACAACTATGATTTGTGGATTAAGATATGTAAATGCATTAAAAGAATGTAACATGCAATTGATTTCCGTTTAAAATTTATCTTTAATTTTTAAAATGATTGGATAGGGAAAGTAACTAAGTAGGGTATAACTGAAAGTATTTTATACCAAACCTAGCAAAGTAGAATGATAATACTTGTAATGAACCCACAAAAATAAACCTAGTCTTTCTATAGGGTTCACAGAATGAAATGCATAGGCCTGTGGTGAGTTTTCAGCAAATTTGGACACTAAAGATTTCAAGTGAAGGATGTTAAACACTGGGAACCAAACCATACAGAATTTGAGATTAAAATACTCTGGATATCAAACTGCAGTTACAAGGTGAGAAACTGACTGCAGACCTTTATTTTAAAGTGTCCTGAGATCATTCCATAATTCAGGTAGGTAACTAAATGCAACAGCCTATGCTAGGGAGGCAGTACAAGTTATGAATGTCTTGTCTGGCTTTAAAATCAAAGAAAATGCACTATCTGTTTTTCTCAATGATGTAGCTAACAATGATTTCTCTAAATGTAACCCCACCTTAAAATATAAATCTGTTTCAGTTGCAGCACTTAAACTCTACTTTACTTCATAGACAGAGCATAACATAAACAAGGATTATAAGATGTGAAAAACATCCACCCTCAAGCAGTTCCTGGAATGAAAACTCACATTTTCATGTTAATACTCAAAAAGCATGTGTGTATCAACAGTACTACTTTATAGCCAAAATTAATCATAAAAAGCAGAGTAAAAGAAGCAGAGCAGACATTTTACTGCAAAAGATTACCTCATGATCCCATAAATTGTGATGTTTTACAAATTATTGTGTCTTTTTTCTTTTTTCTTTTTTTTTTTGTGTTGGTGATTTTTTCCTGGTCTTTAAACCTATACATGAGAAGCTTCATGCTGTTTTATTACTGTTTTGACAGGACTGAACTCCAGGTGAAACCAGTTGATTTCCACTCCCTTTTACTCCTGAGTGCCCATTTCAGGAGTTATGTGCCAGGACTCAACTTCCAGTCCATTTGCATCCTCCCTTGCATCCAGGGTTTGATTTCAAGTAGACACTAAGGAGATGTGGTTCCTCAGGCTGAGGGGAGTCATCCTGGAGTGCCAGCCAAATGGACTGCGAGGTTCAGTTGTGTTCTTTCTCTTTCCTTGGTACAAAATAACCCGTATGTGATAGACTTGATTCTGTTAAAATCATGGCAGGCAAAAAAGCTGCAGAGGTTTATGCAAAGCTCATTTTTCTTAATGTTAAAGCTTCAAGAAAACAAGGTGAAGACTAAAACAAGCAAATGAATGAAGACCAGACACACATTATCCCCTATATGCTGTCCTTCCATGATCCCCTACAGTGTGAACATGGAGGCCTCCCTTCTCCTCTGCCTCTGAAACATTTCTGCATGTTGATATTAGAAACAAACCTCATATTTAGTAGTCTGCTGTAGGGAGACTGTCCCCCTGAGAGGGATGAAAATGGAGAAAACGGCATGTCTCACACCCTACAGACTTCATAACCCTCAACTTTTGTGCTCTCCCTAAACAGGCCAACTCAAAAAGAGAAGATACTGAAGAGAGATTTAACAAAGCTAGAGTAATCAGAGCTTTCCATAGCATGTATGTTGTTCTAGGATCCATTCACAGCTGTACCAGGGCTATGTTACAGGCCTCTATATTTGTCTGATGTTGTGGGTGGAAGTGTAATCCTCATTACCCTCACAAACTTCTTTGAAAACCTTTGTTACTAAAGACTTTGAGCAGGTAATTGTAAATTCCATTCAAAAATGAATTACAAGTTACATTAACTTGCTTGACTTCACTGTAGATAGGTTACAAAAAAACCCTCAGCTCTTCTTGCTCAGGTTATATTTACTGCATGCTGATACACAACTGATACTGCTTTATAAACAGTTCCATTTTTGTGTGTCTCATCCAAGATATAAATCATACCATTGACACGAGCAACCTACTGGAACGTTTCCAAATGCTCCTGGTTTTGATACACAACAGTAACTGCTTATTACAGCAGAAAGAAGGTTAAAGAATGTTTTAAAAATGTAGAAAGATTTCCTGTAGGTACACTTAAGCTTGCTGTGCTTTATTCACTATTTGTGTACTGTGTGCTTGAAGTGACACACTGATTGGTGTTTTCCCCTTTCATTCCTCTGTGAAAATTGCCCTGTATGTGGTAAAACATTTTTGTTTTTCATTTCTTTGAAGTCAAAGGCTATCAGCTACTGTAACTATTTATACTTATGAGAGGTAATCTGAGTAATCACCGGTTGCATGATAGTTCTTCAGACAAAAGAAATTTCACTTTATTTTTTCCTTTTTTGTAGCAGAAGGACCACATTTTCTAATGGTTTTTCAAGGAAAGTTCAGTTCTTGCACATTTAATGCATAAGGAAAAAATTCTGCATTCAACAAGAATGACAAATTATCTAAATAGCAATAGATTATTTTCTAAATCCACAAAAATGTTAAACAAATCATTGCTAGATCATATGCAAACCTGTCTTGCACTGTTGCAGCTATTGATGTTGGACTCCTGAAGATCTATTTTGATACAGAAAACGGGCATGCACAGGGGTTCCAGCTTTACATCTCTGTTTCTCATAGCTCAGCGAACAGTTTCTTTGAAAATCTGAAATGTGCCAAGAATTAATGACTGAAGGTAGTGAAGAGTATAATTTAACATATTTTTTTATTATCAGTTTATTTTCTTACTCTTAAAGTAATCTAAGCCTCATAGAACAAAACCAAGAATAAACCACAGTAAATTGTTTACTACTGAAATCTACAGAAAAAATTATCTGAGCAAACACTGTTAACAATAATATACCTAATTTTTTGTCAGCTCCTTCAAAAAACTGTATGGAAATTTGATGGCATACTATAAAGCAGTAGACATGAAAGTCACACCAAAATGCAGTTAATTGTATTTCTGTGCAAAACATTAAATGGCTGAAACAAACTAGAAACAATGTCATGCCTATGCCATCCTCAGAACTAAAATTTAAAATTAGGTGATTAGATGGTGTATTAAGTGCAAAAGCTGTCTTCAAGCACTTGAATATGGATTGGGCTTCCATTTGGATTGAAATAGTGTTTAGAAATGTGTCCCTCTTCCACCATAAGGTCAGGCATTAGAATAGGCTGCTTAGGGAAGATATGCAGTCTCCATCCTCGGAGGTTCTCAAGACCAGATTTGATACAGCCCTGATAAATGTGGTCGAACATTATAGCTACATCTGCTGCAGGTCAGACTAGAGACAATCTGAGGTGCTTTCTAACCTGAATAATCCTATTCTAGTAAGAATTTTGTGGTAGAATTACTATTATTAAGAACTTATAAGCATTTGTTTGAAGGTTCATAATCACTTATTTTCTTAGACAAAATATTCTCAGTTGGTATCTGATAATTTGCAAGCAGCTTTTGTTTGAAATGAAACTTTGCTACTACTGAGTTAGATCTTGATCCCATGAAGTGTTCAGGATTTGAAATATGATTCAGCAAGGACCTTAGAAATAAGAAAAGCTTTCAAATACCTCTGAAGACCACAGATGCATGATGTAAGAGGAGTTTGATGCTTACGAATTAAGACCGAAGTTTCTGTAACATGGGACTTTGAAAGTCACATCCTGCGAGTGCTAAGAATACACTACAAGAAACAAAACATAGGCCAAATTCTTCCCCTGAGAAATTATTCTGATGAAATCAAGTTCTTCAAAATTTACATCATCCCATTTTAAAAGATGCAAAGAGAATTCAAATATGCAATCAATAAAAAAAGGAACTAAACGAAAAGCATACAGCAGTTCCCCTGTAGCATACGGTGACAAAAGCAAATTTTTAAGACACACAAAGGTATCAACCTGAATTTATATTCTGCAATTAATTTCATAATGGCAACATAACGCACTCAGTTCAGTATTAGTTGCAATAACTGGGATGTAAATTGTAATGTTAAGGAAGTCGTAGAAAAAAAATAGTTTTTTGTGGAGTATCTTGGAAAAACATATGGATAAATCAGTATCATCACCTGCAAAAAGATCTAACTGCAACATGAAGCATCTCCCTGGCTCTGAAACACGCAACAAGATTTGTTGCACAATTTCAAGTCTGTACCTGAATTTACATCTCAGCTGTAATACAAACAAGAAAATTAAATTTAACAGCTAATACTTAGGCTTGAAATCTTTGGTGACTTCCTGAGTTATGATAACTTCCTACCGAGCCTTAAAATAATAAAAAGCATTTTCAGCCATTACAGTTAACAGAAATACTGTTCTTCAGTTGTAGATGCTCTGTGAGACAAGTTACTATAACTTTTTGTCATATCTACTCTTACAAGAGTGAGATAAGTTTTGACTTACTGTACAGCAAAATTGATTGTGTTCACACACGTGTTGCCTTGGTTCATGATATGTTTGCTCTTATAAATTCTATCCCTAGGTTAAGGTTATAAAAGGTTAAAAGCAACATTTAAAAAAAAGAAAAAAAAAGAAAAAAGGAAAAAGGAGAAAAAAAAGAGTAAAATTTTTTTGATCTAAAGTTTCCACCTTGATAAGCATACCTGGGACACCTGGAGAATAGCAGCTATTACATCATGTGAGAAGATATGACAGTAAATGTAACAATTAATAGGAAAAGATGTAAAGTAACAAAACTGATCTTCTGACTCTGACCAATTCATCTTATACAGGACCACTGCTACATCCATGTGACACCACAGAAAAAAATTATCTTAATTAAATTTATTTTAATTAATTAATTTTAATTAAGGAACATTTTAAAGAATGGTAGTACCCAACCTTAATAAGGCTCTTTTTTTAAATGCAAAAAGCATTGTGCTTACTAACATGTTGCACACAAGACAGGATACTTTTTGTGTTAGGCGAGAAAGTACATAGATGCAAGGGGTTTTATTCAAGCTATTCATAGCTAAATCTGGATAAAGTGGTGCCAAATTACATTTTCCACTTTCCCTGCACAGTGCAGCATTTAGACGTAAGATTTAAGAACTTGTTGGAAATACAGACTACTTAATTGCAAGGACAAAACTTTCTAGTATATGTGTATGTTATATTGCATAAGATAATACAATCCATCTGTTGGAAAAATCCTCACTGAATATTATATCTGTCTTCATAATAAACATGAACAGAAATCAAGATTATTTTTTTAAATGCAAAATTGAGTAATATTAAGCTTCACAAAGAAGTATGTTTAGGAACCTGAGGCAAATTATACATGTTAATGTTGGAGTCACTGAGAACAGTTAACACAACGTAACCAAATGTCAACTGGCATATTTTATAGTAACTTACCAAAGAGGTCTGTGTTTAATGAATATATGAACGCTTGGTTTCTGCGTTTTCAACTTCAGATGGTGAAGATTAAGTGCTAAGGGTGTTACTGTAAACGCTGAAGTGAGATGAACATCACCGATTTTCTAATTTTACCACATGGTTTATTTCAGAAGAAAACAAGCCCCAGTTACATAGTTCTCCTGCAAGTCAGTAAACAGTCACACACGAATACTCAATACAATTTGCTTCTTTGTTTATGTGCAGGATATTTATTTTGGTTTGCAAAGTATTAGAAGAATAATAAGAACCTCCTGGCAGAATACCGCAACTGAATTTCTAAAAAGCCACTCAGTTAATCTCAGTGTTGAATCTAGCTGTTTCAAATTATTGTAATGTATAATACCAGTCTTATTGACAATATAGATGCACAGAGCCAAAAAAAGCTAGAAATAGTGGCCAAAATGATGAACTAAGCGCCAGCCCAAATGACAACAAACATATGGCCATTAACTGAAGAATGGAGGGGTTTAGGAATGCAGCTGTCTGTGGTCTCCTAAAAGTTCCAGAGGAATGAAATGCTGTGAGGACTGGCAAAGCCTGGTTGAGAAGCACTACTGAAGATGGTAGGTCCTAAAATGGAGTCAACCATTGAATCATCCTGGAATTTACAGATTTCTGTGGCCAGAATATATTCATTCCATTGGCCTCATAATGTATATCAACAAATTAACATTGTATGGATGTCATTTCAAAGCCTACTGAAGACGAAGAGCCATTACCGAAGCCATTAGATTACAGATGGTGCAAACTATATGCAGATATTCATACTTGCATTTCTGCATTATAGCTGTTTTTTTTTTTTTTTCTGCTGAACTGTAATGAATTGTCTCATAATCTATTCCATCTTCTTGCCATTAGCAGGCTTTGAATGTTCACAAATAGGAGCAAAGAACTCATTTTCCAGAGCTTTAATCACACAAAGAGGGAATGCCTAATTCTCTAAATGAAATGGTCTGTGATCACTGAAGCAGAGATTTAATATATCACGGCAAATTAGGTAGATTTTAATAAATTACTTATCTCTCTGAATACTTTACATATGCTTATGAAGAAACATAGCCTGTTTGCAAACAGTAGAAATCCACAGCCTATAAAATCTTTTGAAGAAAATTACAAATAAAAAAGTAAATTAAAAAATGAAATGTATTATATCCTCGTTCTCAAGAGACAAACCTTTTGCAGCATTGATTCACAGCTCCACTAAAAATATCAATTAAATCCTTCACTGAGATTGGTTAAAAGCTGGCAAATTAACTTTCCAAGCTAGACACTGGTTATTCAGATCTAACAATTCATTATATATGGTTTGATGTAAGTTCTGAAAGTGACAAAAACCAAACAAAAATACAATTGCCTGTCCCCACTGCTCAAACCAGGTGAAGCAAAATCTGATGCTGTATGGCTTTTTTTTGTGCTTTGACAGATGTTGGCTGAAAGTAAATCTTTGACTGTACAAAAAAATGAATGTGCTTCCCTCCCCCTACTTCAAATCAGGATAATCATAAACAGCTGATTATAATGTTAGTAGAAGGGTAAAAGTTATTTAAAAAAAGGTTGCAGTAATTTAATAAGTCCTGCAACTAGCCTCATTTTTTATATTTAATTGATAGGAACTGCATGCATCAAAGAAAACACATACTGAGATTTAATGTGCATAAAATGGATATTAGCATTTTAAAGAGGCAGATTAACACATTAATCCAAGTAATTTTCATATATTGCTTTTAATAAAATCTTCACAGTATAAAATTCTTAATGAGGCTAATCACAGGCATTCCATTTAGTGGGGTGATTAGGGATAACATAAAAGTATTTTTAATCAGTTTTCTAAGGCTTATGTTTTTTTTATTAAAAATTAAAAATTTGACTTGCATTTTTATTACTGTTTTATGAAAAAATTATGAAAATGCAAATAAAGCACAACATTCAATCATGTACATATTAATTATTTACAAGACATTGTCCATTGTGCAGAGATTCTTAGCCTTAGAGGGGAAATATAAAAACAAACAGACTGAAAAGTATACAAAACTTTACAACTACAAATCAAGCGTCCTTTACATATAAATTATACATGAAATATACTGTAAGAATTACAAAGATCTCATCTTTGAAGCACTATCAAGCATGTATTTACACTTGGAGAAGCAACTTCTGTAGGCAAACTTCCCTTTCATGCCTCCCAGTCTTCTTCGCATTCCTCATAGACTGAGCGCAGCACATGGAGGGCTTCCACTGTTACTTTGAGCTTCCCAATTACTACACTATCATCTTTTGAATTGAAAACTAGAAAGGAAACATCAGAAAACAAACAGCATTAGCAATTTTATTTAAGGTTTTGCTTTCGTTCTGATAATTTTCCTTAGCATTCGGACGAATTAGAAAGCACATAAACATATGCTTAAAAAAAGGAAAGAAAAAAATAATTATAAAAGAAATATTCCAGTTCAGGCACTCAGCCTACTGGAAAATGAGCACCCCAAGAACTAGAATGTACATGAATGAAAGTATCAGTCTTGGAATTAACTCTGAAATAAAGCAAACTATCTGTATGATAATTGCCCATATAAATTAATTAATTGTCACCATATGTAAACCTTTAATAAAGACATATATGCATTCTTATCAATAGTTTAAAGTAAACAATATACTGACTACTGCCTTGTCTACACTGTGTATATGACCAGTAAAATCAGCCTGGACAGTTATTAGTATTTAAATGGTACAATGTTTTTTCCATCTGGTGCAATGCAAAATTAATTTAATTCCAGGCTCCTGTATTATAAAACAGTGAAGTGTGGGCAAAGATGGTACATCCCCCTAGACCAAACTATTTAACTACCTTCATCTTTGTGTTATGTGGGTTTTAAAGCAGTATTTAATATTTCTACTTTACAGAAATTAGCTAACATGATTTAAAATTGTACTCTTTTACAGTACCCAAGTAAGCCCAGAGGGCCATAATCTCTGCTGCTCTGATTAAAAACATGAGGCTAACAGTTAGCAATGAGGCTCTTTTCCAATCCTGCATAAAAAGCAATGAGGCTGTCTAACATGAATCTAGAAGGAATTTTGAATAAAACCAAATAGTTTTGTCAGCACATCTTTTCAAAGCAAATTAAACAGCAGACATATAAACTAGGATAAGTACTCTAGGACATGCTCTGATACTGCATGCTGCACCTCCTAAGGCTGCTGGGACAGCTCAGAAGAGGTTCGGAAAAGAAAAAGTATGGAATAAAACCTTCCATCATTTACTGTGTTGATAGAGCTATCACAGGACAGACTGGATGCTATTCTTGGAGATCCAAAACATTTTGTACATCCTTGGACAAATCCCTCAGTCAGCTGTAAACCTGCAGACTTCAGGGGCATTATTTGTTTTACTTATAAGAATGGTAGGACAAGTGTAATTAATGATATCAGAAGCTAGTGTTAATTCTGTTTTCTCAGTTTTAATATTGTCGTATTATCTCTGAGACATATTTACAGAATAGAATCACAGAATGGTTAGGGTTGGAAAAGACCTCAAGATCATCTAGTTTCAATTTTTGTAATATGCCTTGTCTATGTACTCTTTCATCCAGCCTCTTGCTTAGCTATTCACTCAATTGCTTCGTTATTTCATGTAGGCCACTTTGACAAGATCAGCAATGAAAGAAACAAGATATGAGACAGATATATGCTTGCAATCCTCAAAAAGAATAAAGGAAGTTTGTGGTATTTAACTTAAGAATAATTAGAGCTTAATGTGGTACTGCCCCTGTGTCTAGGTATAGTCTTTTCTCTCCAACCAATATCCACCTCAGAGAAAGTGTCCATTACTATTTAGGGATTCTATTTATTGTGCCATTACATTTAATTAAGCCTGGGTCCAGATCTTAATTAAGAACAGATCCTTTTGCAATGACTGTCCAAGAAAATATACTTGTATATTCTATGTTAGTCATGATCTGATATATGTTAATGTAAATTTCATTTCAATTCTCAGAAAGTTCTAAATTTTTAAAAAAAATGGTTATGGATGGAATAAAAAAAATCTAAACTGTACAGCATCTGCAGGGAAGGGAAGAACTGTGGACAGGAGAAGAGTGGAAGTATTTCTGCGTTTTACTACTACTTTCATAGATATAATGTACATAAAGCAAAAATTATTTCAAATGCCCCACGATTAGGAGAAGAAATGCTCCTCACAATGTTGAAGCAGTTGTCATTACATAGTAGCAACTACCTTTTGACAGAACCACTAGTATAAAAACCAGTCCTTCCTGTCATAATAATTATCTCAGATGCCAATTATGAGTTTTAAAGAGTTTTGTAAAAGGTGATTTTCAAGGCTACAAAATTATATCACTAATCAATCTTATCAAATGGGAATTATGACAATGAGAATTATGGCCTAAAATCCACAACAAAACCAATTTTCCAGTGCCAGAATATGAAATACCTTTTTGGAGGAGATGTGCTTTCTTACAACTTCTTGAAGAAAAATTATTGGTGGAGAAAAGATTAAGTAAGCCACAGAAAGAAGTGCATGAAATCCGTATGTTAGTTTTCCAGTGTATGGAAAATCTGATTCTTTTTAGAATTTTCCTTATCATGTTCCTAGAACTTTTATGCATACTTTGAGTATTTCAGCTACAGCATGAATGCAAATCATGCATGATAATGGAAATGGATAAGAAAACCTATTTCTTTTCTTCAATACTCAGCTCTCCATCACTCAAGGTATGGTAATTAGACACAGCAGTTGAAGTAAAAATTCACATCAGCTTCTTGCTATGGCAAAGAGTACCTTGCCAACATGGGTGCCCTGCACCTAGTAATCAAACTGGTTCACTTACCACTGTAGAGGAGTAACTGTTTTGTAACAGATACACTCTCAGCTTCTTCACTGAACTTCACCACAATGGGGAAAGAGGATGGAGAGGAGCAGGTAAGGAATAAAATGCACAACTGATAACTGATAACCATGTCCCTGCTACTATGGGGAACATGAAAGTCTGAGCAAGGACTGTCTGTGAAAGACCAGAGTATCCTTCTTAAGTCTTGTTCTCAGTGTTATAAACATGCTGTGGTAAGACCCAAGAAAGGAAACATTCCACACCTCCTGCTCATCTCACCTTGCTCTAATGAGTCATACTGAATGTTTGGTTACTCTGTTACAGCAGAATGTTTACTCTAAACTGATACCTACCCAAAGCCACCACCATCTCATACTGTCTCAATACCGGTTTCATATGGAGGACACAATCTTGAGGTAATATGTGGGTTATGAAAAATCTTCAAATGAGATATAGATATTAGCAATATTGAATTACTGACATAAATTTAAATAACAAAATATAGATTTATACTCTTACTAGCATGAAATGTGTTGTACTAATAAGTGGAAATGACCATAAAGTTCTTAGGTTTCATTAACTAATTACTATGAGCTAGGAACACTGTTTGAGTTGTTTTTTATTTTTCAAACAGATTTTAAGGAATAACGATAGTATAAAGTTTTTGCAGACCTTTGCAAACAAATGTGGAAGCCATTAGTTAATAGTAATGAATTTCTTATTGTGACAATGTGAAACACTTGCGCAATAAAACTTGGAGAGACAAGCAGAAATTCAAGAAATAATTTTTAGGTTACAAAATGTTACAAGAAAGTAAGCTCTAAAACTTACCATCAATATCTTGCTCAATGATATCTCTTTGCTCCTGGAATATCCTTCTCAAACTCACATAAGCGAAACCAATATCTTCACATTCAAGATCCTCTTCATCATCTGGGGGGTCACTGACCACAGTAAACTGTAGGCTAAGCATAAAAAAAAAATAAATATAAAAAAATAATTAACTCAAAACACAAGGAGCAAAACCAAAACAATGAACACACTCTATTTGCAGAACTCTTTCATGAATTAAATCCAATATTTTCCGTCACAAGAATAGTCTGACACCCTTTCTTTTAAATCTTTCATCCTTTAGCATTATTTAGCAGTATTAGAAGGATGGAGAGGTTGAAACCTCAGATCTGAAAGCTTATAGAATTGTTCCATTTTTCTCTCCTCACCCCACTACCCTGTGGTACAATTTTGCTTCATACAGCAATGACAGGCAGAAGAACACTGTAAGGATTTAAGACTCGAATGTTTGTTTAGCTCAGCTGCTGAATCAACTGTTCAAGTCGCTTAATTTCGTTATATTCTCCCCCCAGCTAAAAATAAATATTGTATCTATGTACTTTGAGGCTTTTATAGTAAAGCCCATTTATATAAGATATCTAAAAACATAGGCAGTGGTGTTTTCTTATCAGCTTCTTTTTTTTTCTGTTGTTGGTTGGTTGATTTTTTTTTTTGTGCATTTTTACTGTGTTGACCATACCTTGCAAATTATTTCATGTGAAGGGATAAAAACCAATTCATAAGCAATAACAGAAGGGTGAGATTAAATGCAATTACACTTTTGTCGGGTTAAACCTTTGACTACCATAAACTTGTTTGAAAAGTGCAACTACATTAATTCAGTCAAACCACATTAAGACAAACCTGCATGATTATTTCAGCTGTCATGTGGAGCATGCTTATGAAGTAAAACTTTTTAGGCATCCCCACTTATGGTACTTTATTTGCTTAGTAGCCTTGATACATATTAATTGGATCCCTGTTGGACTGGACTAAACTAAAGTGAAGATGTGCTCCAGGCGTACCTAACCCTAAGCACTCCAAAGCAATAGCCAGTAGAATCAGCTAGCATAATGAATTCTCAAAATCACCCTGAAAATGTATGTACTGTGAATATCAGACCATTAGCAATAACTGATTTGTGCTAGAGGGTCTCTGGTCTGCACTACTTGATAATTTAATAAATTTTGAGCCATGCATTTTCTTGGCTTTACATTAAGTGGTGTGGGAGACATGAGATATATAATTGAGAAAGACAAATGGTATCAAATGTTTTCCTGATATCAGAAATTCTAGCCAAATTCAATGAAGCAAGTATTTCCAGACACCAGGTATAAAATATTTAGCAGAAAGTTATCGAGAATTTTCACACCTCATTTAGATACTCAGAGAGCATATTCTAGCCCAGAACACATTCCACAAAATTACAGGAACCTAAAGGCAGTTCTCCCAAAATACTGTCTTTCTAAAGGTATCTCGTGTATTCATTACTTAAAGCTGGACATTGCACAGCAATTTCTCCTGCACTTGTTCCATCTTGGATTTTATCTTCTTTATTCTGTTCCTCTTTTATACATGAAAAACTCCCTATAAGTAGAGTCTGGACACAAAGGCCTTTGAGCATTTACTGTGCTGCCTAAACACAGACTGTTTGTCCATCCCAAGCACATGAAGCCCAACAACTATACAAAATACACATTTCCTTTCAGAACCTAAATTACAGTCACTGCATCCAAGAATGGCTTTTCTTTTAAACAGTTAATTCCAGTGTTGTGCTGGAGCTGCCCCGAGTTAGTGGCTTGCGTTGGGGCCATGACTGACAAAATGACAGGAATTAAGAGCTAAGTACATTTTTGGTACGTCTTGGCAATGTTGTTTAAATTGTGAACCCTTGTGACTATTACAACCTAAAAATGTTACAAGAAGCATAGTTTTAAATGAGTAACAATCAGATTGCATAAAATCCAAGTCTACACGAAAGGACATCTTAGACAAAATATAATGGAATCTTCCTAGGAGACTTTACACGTAACAACTCCAATAATCTTCTATAATAGTTTAGTTTTGTGCTTGGCACTTACTATCAAAAGCCGATTCTAGAAAATACAGACATAAATACTTGTTTGTCAGTAAAACCAGATGCATATTGAAAATAGGTCTGAAAAAAATTTTGGAGGCAAAAAAGAAAAAATATCATAGATATTTCCAATAGCAGGTGGCTTGATTGAGTATAATGGATCTAACTTAAAGATTCTGGCAAAGCTAAGCAGCAGCAAAGCTGCTAAAACTCAGTCAAAATAAAATAAATGCTTAGATGTGTAAGATAAATATTAAAAGAAATAAAAAAAAAATTAAAATTGGAAGAATAATGACAAAACTGTTAGGTATTTGCTACAAATCTGTTTTGTTAGGATTCAGTTTCAATTTAAATCAAATCAATTGGTGAAACTAGCTTAGCAGTCTAAACAGTGATAGAAGAGGGGGAAATAAGTGCTGGATTAATGTTCATTCCTTAAGGGTACCAACTACTAAATTTTCACTAAAGCATAAACTAAAAGCAGGCCTAGTAACATCAGGGAGAGTCTCTTAAAGCCAAAGTGGAGACCTGTTCATACTGGTGCCCTTTCTGGTTCAGATCATATGCAAATGTATGAAGATAGGATGAGAGAGTTGGGGCTGTTCAGCCTGGAGAAGAGAAGGCTGCATGGAGACCTCAGAGCAGCCTTCCAGTATCTGAAGGGGGCC
>JAOEHY010020058.1:0-10503 GCA_025447955.1 Psilopsiagon aurifrons
AGGCTGAAAGTCAAAACACAGCACTGCACCAGCTACCAAGAAGGGGAAAAATGACTGCTACTGCTGAACCCAGGACACAACGTCAAAAACACACCTTGAAAAAGTGTTTAAATCTCAAACATCAGTTTCTTCATATTGGTCCACTTATCCAGATGTTAAGGCAGAGTGCATAAACCAGGTTTTCTGATTACTGAATACACAAACCAGCCTGTAAGCCACGCAATGAAAGGAGAACTTTTTAAATTTGTAAATCAACAGATCCAAACTTAAGTGACCCCTTCCCTTGAGCATGCCTTGCCAATTAGACAAACAGCAGATAGGTCTAAAATGTAACTGTGTTCAAAAAGTGCAACCCCTGTTCTCAAGCCATCAAAGGGTTCATATGTCAAGTTACTTTTTACCTAAATTAATATAATGGT
Source organism: Psilopsiagon aurifrons (assembly GCA_025447955.1). Taxonomy (NCBI): domain Eukaryota; kingdom Metazoa; phylum Chordata; class Aves; order Psittaciformes; family Psittacidae; genus Psilopsiagon; species Psilopsiagon aurifrons. Next base: position 420 of record JAOEHY010020058.1, read on the forward strand.
CTCATTAACCAAAGAACGTTTAGGTACTCATGGATTACTGTTTGTCTCATGAGAGAATTATCTGGGAACAACTATCACAAAATAAGCATTCCTGAAGAACTTTATCTCCAGATATCCTTAGAATTATAGAATAATTTAAGAGGGGACGGACTTCTGAAGGTCATCTCACTCAAACACTTCATCAAAGAAGGGATAACTGCAAAGTCAGATCAGGTTGCTCAGGAGCATTTTTCAAATCTCCAAAGATGGAGATTCCACAAGCCCTGGGGACAAGCTGCACTTGTGCTTAACCCCCCTTGCTGCGTTTTTCCAACCCTGTCTATTCAACCAGAATTTTCCTTGCTACTGCTTGAGAGCACTGCCTGTTGTCCTGCTGCTCAGCTCGGACAACAGGCTGGCTCTGTTTTCTCTATTAAGTTCCTTTACTTGCTCCTCAGACACGAGACTCCCTTGCTTCAGCTCACTTTCAAGTGGACTCAGAAAATAAGGCAGTCTTACTAGAAAAATAACCACAGATGAAACCAATAAAAATACTTATTGTCTTTTATATCAGTGGAAACATAAGCTGATTCCAAGCCTTCAGACACAGAAAGTATGTTAAAGGTAAGTGAAGTTTGCTGCACTTAGGTGGAGCAGTAGCAATGCCTGACTGAAAAGAAAGTCACCTCTGTGCTATAGGAATTCTTCTGTCTGTAACCGTGTTGAACACAGGAAAACCTTAGCTACCATCATGATCACAAAAAATAAATTTAATAGTCATATAATAGATCAATAGAACAAATTTCAACTGAGAGGAAAAAAAATGCTGAAATGTGATATCACTGTCCTTTTGCTTCAAAAATGGTGCAGAAAGAATCACTTTCCTACAGCATCTTCTAGTTAACATTTCTTCCCCAAAACATACACTACACTAAAAACTGTGGGCAACACAGAAAGCTTTTCATATTCCCTCTCTTCAGTGTTACATCATCTTACGGCAGAGAAATGGATACTAAATTAAAGGTTATCCCAATTCACATAGCCTTCCATCAATAGTAAGTTTTTGTTCTGACACTCCTATAGAGAGAAGACACCATTAGCTGAATAATCAGCAATATCTTGCCTCCAGACTCTTCAGCAAATAAATCCCTTCTTTTGCATGCCATAATAATCTTACCACCCTCCTTTTCCTATGTGTGGAAGTTTCTAAACTCCTTGTTTCTACCCACTTTCACAATGCACTGTGCGGTTGCTAAGTATTTTACAGACACCATTTGGTGCAAGTGTTAGAAAAGCCTGCAATTTTAGACTGTCCATATACTTTACTCATTGGCTTAATTTCAGCCAGCTGAAATAGATAATTAATCACCTCACTGAGGAAAGTAAGTTAATAGTGTAGTTATAAGGCAACATATCAATCCAGATCTGTAGGCTGTCATAGTATGAATCACAGTGGTAATAGATTTTACAACATACAACAGAAAATACAGCAATTCAAACAGGAAAGCTCATGAAGTGTAATAATTAAAATTTACTTTTTAAATGTCTAGTAGCTTGTTGCCTTCAGAGACAGCAAACTGATGGAATTCCAGGACAACAGCCAAGCGAATTTCATGGAAGCTGTGGAACAGTTAACACAGTTCTTGAAAAACCCGATCTAAAAGTATTAGCATATTCACATAGCCCTTTGTTTCATCATTTTGATTTGAAACACTTGAAAAGGTATTTTATAAGACTACTCCCTTGTAATATGCATACTACACAAAAAGTTTCACAGAAGAACTCAGGAAGAATGCACAGTGCGTACTAAATAAAAGAGGATTTTCAAACATGAGCCCAAATGCTTTCCCTTGCAAAAAATGTTGTTTGCCAAACTGACTTAATAATCATTAGCAAGTATACATGAAAATCCAGTGTATTGTACAAAATACTACCCTTGTGGCTAAGAAGTTAGAGTCAATACAATAACTTCTGTGCTAATTCTAGTAATTTCTAACATCAACTTTAACTGGTTCCAGAAATAAGTATGAAAGACATAAAGAGGCATAAGAACACTATTTTTCTAAACAACTTGACTACTAAAAAAGGTTGTATCCTCAAAAACTCACGCAACAAACAGCTGGACTAAAATACTTTGCTTCTATAAAAAAGTCTCATCATTGCTTGGGACTTAGGGAACTGCACACAAAACACTTAAGTCTGAAAGAAAGTATTTTAAACTACCCCAACATGCATCCACAACTTATTAAAACAAATTAATTCCAAATTCCATTATAAATAAGTCAAAGTAAATCCACCAGTATACTTGCCAAGTGCTCTGAAATCAGGAGCCTTGTTGCTACCTCTCCAGCACTTTGTTCCAAAGTGTTGGGAACAAAACCAGCTCAGTCTGTGCCCAGTAAATCAGAACACGGTGACTCACATGCCAGGTAATTAAGAAGCCATGGAAATGTATTAAAAAAAAAAGAGAGATTGCTCTTTCAGAGATGCTATCAAAGTGAGCCCAATATTTTGTTAAAAGTTCCCACTACACAGATCCGTATTCCCTGATTCCCAAGACAAAGTCAGTTTTAATTTGCATAAAAAGTACAGAACAATTGAGATGACAACCCAACCAATTGCAGCTAGTTGCACATTGTATGCAACTCTGTACATTTTACCCAACTCTTTGCATTTTACACAACTGACTATGTAAAAATGAGATTCCACATATGATCAGATTTGCATGGCCTGGACTCTGTTATCTGGACATTTTTGCTCTTACTGTTACTGGTCTATAACTACTGCAGCTCCAAATCTGATGAAATTACCACCCTCCCTTTTTCTGGTGAGGGAGCACAGACAAATGAGATGATTGCTCTGTACTAATGCTCTCTCCTAAACAATTCAAAACCTGTATTTTTAAGATGTATTTCCCAAACAGAAAAATATGAATTATATGCAAATCTTTCAAATACATTTTGGAAAGTAACTATGAAGGCTGTGCTCTTCATTGTGCATATGTTTAAAATTTTTTTATAAACTTTAAAAATCTTTTATAATCATTTCCTCAGCCTCATTTTCTGTAACCCCATAAACAAAGGGAACACAAAGGCTTCATCTTAATGGAAAAATCTTAATGAAAAAAACCAAACAAAACCCAAGTCTGAGAGATTAAACTAATTCTCATAGCAGTTATGGAAAGATTTCTCCTGACCCCAGTGATTGCTTAATTGACTGTGAAGTGCTTTGTTAAATAAAAATGCACTTGAGCATATGGCTGGACAGTTTGCTGGTTCAGGTGCTTAAGCAATTGCTTTTGTTCAGTTCCTTATTTTCAGAAATGTCACAAAACATTTTCTTTTGTCATTTCCTCTCATAGTTCCTTTTCTATTGCTACTTTTGAAATCTCGACTCTATAGCTCTTGAGTTGATTTTCCCATTTCGTCCATTAGCTTATAATTTCTTTTCCTCCTTTTATGCAAGATTTCTGCATTCTGACTTTCAAACTCCATGCAGGCATTTCCTTTCCTCACCATTAAAGCCTGTCCTATGTGCCCAAACATGCTGATGCTATTATTTACTGATATTTTTTTCTTCCATAGATTAGTTTTGCACTTTCTCAGTTTAGAATTACTTCCCTGAAATGAATCTTTCATTCAGAAACTTGCAATATTTTTAAGTTAGACATTAGGAAGAACAGTATATAAAACAAGGCAAATATAGCACAGATCTATTGCTTCCAATTGCAATTACCTTGAGTTTATTTTGCAAAGTTGAAATTGTAATAGGATTTCACTGAAGGGAAGCTTTCTCCAATATACAATAGTGTTTAAAAATACCTTCCTTTAAAACACATTTTGGGACTGTATCTACAGAAAATCTATTTACCAGAATGAAAGAAACCTAGATGAATTCAGTGGGTGCCTTTTCAGACTTCAAATAAATATATTGTGCTTACTTTCACATTTTGAATGAGAAATAAGACTAATTTCACATACACGTACCGACACCAGTTTGTCACACTTATTTCCATTTCAACTTCCATGGACAGAAGAGTTCTACGCATGGTCCTCTTGGGTTTCAGATGCTCTCTGGCAACGCATAAAGGGAAGGAGGAAATGTTACAGAGAAGTTTATGAGAAAGTAAAGCAGTGAGACACTTGACAACCTTCCTTTACACAGACTAAAAAATTAAATAGGAGTAAAGGGAATCCATGCTGGGAGACCAAAGGTTTGGGCAGCTGTGAGAGACAATATCCACTTTGCTACACCATGACTTCATGACTTCATTTCACAGCTCTTCTTTTTCCTCCTGCTTCCTTGAGCCATCTTAGGCCCCAGTGTCTGATAAATGAGGTCCCAGTCTGCCATCAAAGACTTATTTTATCTTCATGTATAATTAATAGCTACCACTTTGATGTTGCCTTATTTATTTGTACATTCATTTGTAAAGTGTGCTATTTAAAGAGTCAATACTTTAACACAATGTCAGTAAAACATCAGACAGGAAACATCGTGAACCTTGATGCTATAATGAAGCTGCTTTTGAAAACGAAAGTGGGACAAACAATGCAGTGCAAATTAGAATATCTATGTTTAACAATAAAACTCTATTGGTCAGGAATTATTTTTTGCCTATAATTTACAGATAATTTTCTCATTCTCATTGTTCAAAGATCATGCCAAAAATTTCCACGGGCTCCATTACAGAGCCAGAAGTCTCTAGAAATGTTTGCATTTCAGCAATCTTTCGTCCTAAACAGAAAACCTATAGAAAAAAATATGCATCTGTTTATGGAATTTTTTATTTAGGTATTTATTCTTTAGCCTTACAAGTATCTACTATAGGAACAGTAGATTCAGTAGAATTATTTCAAAATAAGTAATTGTGGGCCACTCGAAGAAGCTTACTAAGCACATCCTTAAATCCATGCACATTGAGAAACCCACTGAAATTAATAATTATATACTTAAATTTAGGAATGTGTTTCCTGCATCAGCTTTGTCTTTGTAACACCACGATAATTGCTCCTGCCCAGAGAGGTGGTAGATACGCCATCCCTGGAAACATTCAAGGTCAGGCTGGATGTAGTTCTGAGCAACCTGGTCTAGCTGAAGATGTTCCTGCTTAGTGCAGGGTATTGGACTAGATGACCTTCAAAGGTCCCTCCCATCACAAATTATTCTATGATTCTATGATAATAACAACTGCAATTTCAGAGGAGAATGAAATGTCATGAATAATCAGATTGTTAGCATAAAAGGAAGTAACGTTAATGCTTCCACATAAAAGCATCCATAGGAGTAAAAACAAAGGCAAGAGTATGAATATAGAATTTCTAAAGATAAAGTACTTCACAGTTTCTCAATGTTTCCTATGGGGTATAAGAACCTCTTTAAAGTTGTTTAAGAAAAATTTCCAAACGTTTGAAACCTGAATTTTTCTTCAGTTTTAATATTTTATCTGTTTCTATATTAAGGGCTCTATATGTCATATTTGAAAAATGAATTTCAGAACAAAGGAAAAGCAGGACTCATAATGAAAATGCTGAAACACATTAGAAGTAACACTTTGTGCACATCTAAACATTTTCTGCAATTTTAAAATTTGAACCATAAGTCTCTTAACCGAAAATCTGTTAAATACAGTATCACATCACAACACAAGGAAGAAGCCAGTCAAAAAGCAATCATATATCAACTGTTTATGGTTTACGCAATAAAACTCTAAATAATATTTAAGCAATGTCATCTGCTTGATCTATCCTTTGCTGGAGTTTGAACAGCCAAAACACCACCATTACAGAGTAATGCTGGAATAATTGCATATATGACTTAGATTACTACTTCAGAATTAATTTTCTCTCCATATGGTGTACATTTTATTTTGACCACAAATTAATTACTATTCTAGAAAACTAATTAGCAGTTACTGTAAACAATACCAAAGAGAGTAATCTGATTGATCTACTGAGTGCATTCCTTGCTTGCTCTATGGCACAGCAACAGCAACCAGTCCATGACCATGCTGGATAGGAGCACAGCACTACCCCTGTAGGTAGCAGGTGTACATTTCAGCTTATTTTCATTTTCTTCTGAAAATAACAGATACGGTATATACTTTTTGAAGAAAAGCCTCTAACACCAATGTTTCAAAATCACTTTCTACAAACCTGTACCACAAATACAGCTGAATTCTTATTCTGTCAAACATCCTGCAAAGTGTTAGGTTTTTTTTTTTTCAAATGACTTAGAAGGCACAAAGTCTTCCAAGGGCACAACTTAAACTCAAATTTTGTCTTCAAGAGTAATATTTAAATGTAAAGATCCTTAGGACAGGTATCACTGTTATCTGCTGGGTCATACGCAACACTGAGTGAGGAGTGGACAGGAATGTTGCAGCAGAAAACAAGTTTTCTGAGACCACAAAAGTGAATTTTTAATTTAGGAAGAAGCAATTCATTAATTATATGTACTGCAGTACAGTACTATCTCTTCGCTGCACTCTGAAAGGTGCATATATACCTTCACTTCCATTCTATAAAAACATCAACCTGGTGAGCTGAACAAACTGCTTCAGCTTATTTCAGAAACACAGACACCAGCCAGCCTGTGCCACCTGGCTTCATGGTCAGTTGCTGACAATGCATATGACCAGCAGTGGTTTCAATCCGTGCAGCCTAAGGCTAAAGAGACAGGGCAGACAAACAAAGACATTGACAACAGAGAAAGACCACCCTGACTCCCTGCAGTGGGCTGCAGCAGCCTTCTGCACTCTTTCCCCACCAAGGTCCGGTTGTATGATGCATCCAGCAACTTAGCTACTTCTGACTTCAAAATTTGAAGTATTGTTAATATTACTCTCTAGTCAACATTCAGTTTAATGTTTTTAAAAGCCTAATTCTATTTCTATGCACAGCTAACAAATCAACAGATTTCAACTTCCTGAGCAGGGTGTTACACTAGATGATTTCAGGAGATCCCATCCCACTGAGACTGCTTTGATTAAGCAGTTATATAAGAAACCAAACAAACATTAAGTCCTTCAATGAAATGTGCTGTAAGTCCTCTTATTTAGGATCATCCAGAACCAGAAAAACAATAGAGCTTTAAAATACAAATACTTTAGCCACTTAAAATTCATTTTCTTCCATTAAAATGTGTGCTTATGCCGAGCACTACACATTCAGGATTCCCTGTTTCTCAATACTGCACATCCAAATGCTTCTTAGAGATTCTCTTTCCTGTTGTATGATTCATCAGATTACAGACAAGCCATTTAACCTCTATGACCTTACCTACCAGAGCAAATTGGTGGCCTGTGTAACAAGTACAACGATGCACCTGTGTCCAAGTGATAGCACAGAAAGAGCAACCATTAATTCACAACAGCACATAAAAATTAGGTTTACATAAGAGCACATCCTTTACAAGTCAAAAGCGAAAAGTAACCACAAATAGGTTATGAAATCAGGCCTTTGATCTAAAGACATTTGTCTACCCCTACATTCACTAACATACAGAACTTAAGTGCTGGTGCCCCTAAGTGACTGTGTAGCCATGACTAAAAAGCCAGCTGTGCTCCCTTTGAAATCTTGGACTAAGATATTGCTTCAAGTTGTTACAGAATGTCAAAAAATAACAAACCAAACCAAAACACGATTTTCTTTTCCAAAAATTTTAGGTTTGAAATACTGCTTCTATTTATTTATTTTTTTTTAATAAAATTGCTTTTCTGATTTCCATTATGGAATGCTTAAAAAAATATAAAATACTCAAGCCCATTTTGCACAACGGTTCTACAAAAACTGACCCAAAGGTCAAATTGAAAAGAAGTATATTATTGGCGGGTGAAATGTAATCATCTCACTTGATGCTAAAGTGCGCGAAAATATCCTGATATTTCTCTAAATAACCACAATCTTCAAATGGAATAGGTAGATGAATACACAATAAGATCTTTCTGCTAATAACGAAGATTCTCAGTTCCTGTCACCACCATGCTGACCCCCTTCAGATAAGAAAAGATAGCAAGAAAAAAACCCGAACAAAAACTTCCTCTCCCCATCAGTGCTGACAGAAATATATTAAAAATAAAACCCCTGACAAACAGTGAAGTTCTCTTGTTCTTTGCTTTGCTTCCATGAGTTATTGGAAGAATTTCAAAGCTGAAGGTATTTAACCTAAAATCTCAGCACACTGAATGTAGATCTGCAAATGAAATAAACACTTGTGTATTTACTCTTATGAAATACTGGTTTTGTTTGAACACAGCCATAACAAGACCAGTCATAGCTAAAAGAAAGGAATTTCATGTTGTCTTTTAGTACTTAAATTAATTACAATAACATATTAAGCAGTAAAATACCTACTTGCCACTTTGTCTTACCAAGCTTAGCTGCTTTTCACTGACTTTCTTCTGTCTAACCTGGTGGGGTAATTTTTGCTTGCATGGTATAATTCATTGGCAAGACTAACAATACCTATTTAAGATGATGTATGTTTTATTGCTGCTCATCTAAACATGCCAGCTAAAGTGATTACAGCAATGAAGTTCCATTTATTTTTCCACAATGGGACACTTTAAGTCACACACATTTGGAATGAGGCATATCCATCTCAGTCTCTTTCAAGAGTAGTGTTTTAACTGCATTACCTCATTCAATATGGGGTTGAAAGTTCATTATCCAGCACTCAAATCATTTACTCCCAAAACTGTTCTTCAAGAGGATCCTGAGAAAAGCTAGGATTATCAGTGCTACAAAAAGCAAATGTACATGAAAGTGTGTCAGGAGGACTGAATGGCTGACAGAGATGGCAATGGAATTTAGGACCTTCAGTTTCCAAGTCACTCTTTCATTATGTACCCTCTGAGTAATAATTGAGAGCTGTTACTTCAAACTATCTGGCATTAGCTCCCTGGCCTCAGTCCAGATACTCATGAATGAAGTCCAGATTTTGAAAATAATCCCATGTTTGGGACTCTTACGGCCAGTTGCAGCAGTAAGAACTGCAGAGAAATCATTAACTACCCTGAGATGGAGAAGCCTCTTCAGAAGAGGTTGAAAGGCATACAAAATGAGTGATAGAGGGGTGTCTCTTATGTCCAACTAACAAAGCATTTGATGCCACATAACGAAGTCTGCCAGAAACACTCCATGTTTTTGGGGACTGTTTGCTCTGTGACATATATTAACTCAGGGTGAATTACAAAAGTTCAAGGCATCAGCTGACAGAGTGCTAATGCTGTGTGACAAAGTCCATTACTACTGTCCCATTCAGCCTTACATAGCTTTCACTTAATGAGGTGCTAGAAATAGAAAATGCTTTAATGGGATGTGCAGCTGCTGCTAAATTGAAGATGCAATCACAGAAAGATCTTTGCAAATAAAACTTAAAAGTAACAAACTAAAACAAAGGGTGTGTTACTTACTATCTGCCCAGGGATGGTAAGAAGACCTCTGCATGGGGTGTGCTCACAACCACCATGATACACAGGTGAAAGTCAATCTCTAGCAAGGACTGAGGGGAAACAGGTGAAGTTCTTCAGTAACAACTTTGACAGCAGAAAATCCTAAACAAACATCTCACTATGAAATAGGACGCTGAACTGGATGAAGCTGCAAAACTCAGCTCAAACTGAGGAAACCCTCGGCTACAAGGGACCCACAGGCTGAAGCAAACACACTGAACAAGCATATGCCTGAAGTTAGCGCTGCTCTGAACTGGATATTGGTCTAGGGGACCACCAGAGATCCCTTCAAAACTAAAATATTCTACTAAAATTGTACTTCATAATTACTCATCTGTTTTGCACTGCATTTTAGAAAAGTGCAATCAGTTTTTATATTGTCCTGGGTTCAGCAGTAGCAGTCATTTTTCTCCTTCTCGGTAACTGGTGCAGCGCTGTGTTTTTGACTTTTGGCCTGGGAACAGCGCTGATAACACCCATGTTTTTAGTTATGGCGTAGTGATGTTTGGTCTGGCCAAGGACTTTCGGAGCTTCAAGCTCTGCCAGGGAGGAGGGGGAGCCGGGAGGAAGCAGGGACAGGGCACCTGACCCAAACTGACCAAAGAGGTATTCCATACCATAGCACGTCATGCCCAGGATGCAGAAACGGAG
>JAOEHY010020058.1:10603-27011 GCA_025447955.1 Psilopsiagon aurifrons
GGTTTGTGTTATACCTTAGTTACTAAACTGTTCTTATCTCAACCTGTGGGAGTTGCATTCTTTCGATTCTCCATATAACAAACCGCGTGGCTGATTTACAGCTTAAACCACGACATATATTTTGCAAAGGAACTGCTGGGAGGTACTTGTGCAGCTTTAACATGTGTTGTTGAGGCCGCTGATAACCTTGTCAGGATTTTTTTTCCCAAATTTGACACCCACATTCCACCACTTTGTATTTTCATTTATGCTACTTTAGAAGTAAATTATTACACTTACGAGATTAAAAGATATTTAACTCATATCTATTCTTGGTGTACAGTCTCTTCAAATACTTGGTTAAACTAGCCTTGAAGCCCTTAATTGAATGAGAAGAATGTCATACGCTTTGCGTACCAGTAATATGTTCAGAACTGACTCCACAAATTGCTTAACTATTGCTTTAATTTAGAAAACATACTGAAAAAAAGGTACTACCTAATAAGTGGATTTTTTCATATATATAAATACTCCTATATGGGTTTTTATGCCCATGAGCAGATGAGTGACATGCAGAATCATAGTTTCTTAACTTAAAACATAATTTGAGTTACTCAGAATAGTTATGGGTTATCTATTTCCCAGACTTCTGTACTTCAAAAGCAAATGTTTGCGAGACGTACTATATGCAAAATTCAAAGTGAAGTTGCTTCTAAATTTTTTAAAGCTCTTTAATTAATGTTTACTGACAGTTTCATTCTTGATAATATATAATTTGTACAGTGCTTTAAAAAAATCATTTGACAACTCTTATTTGAAAATTTGGAAACAAGCAGTGCTTCACTGCTGAGACAGTCTGCTATTAAAATCACTGTGATTTGCGCTGAAACACAGACAACAAAATGAAAGTACAACTAAAATCAGTGAAGTAGAGGATATTTCTATGTGCTGATCTCAGATATCCTGATATTTTTTGGGTTTTAAATGGGCTGAGTTTGACAGTTTCTATCTCTCCAGTAAACTGTCACTCAATGGCAACATCGATCTAGTAGAGCAAATGAGGATTAGCTGTCTGATTAAAATATGAGAATTACTTATTAGGAGCATGAGGGGACTATGAGATCCTAAATTTTTGCAAAGGAAGATGAGCTTTAACTTAGTATGCTGCAAGGAACACCTGTTTTTATTTCTTTATTCTTAAATAGCTTTTTGATTTGTAAAAACATTTGATGTAAACTGAAGCAGCAAAACCTGCCGCAAGAGAGAACCTTAGGTTAAAGGAATTACACTGTAAGAATAATGCACTGTTTTGGAAACAACTCATCAGGCATCGGTCCTCTGAAGACTATTCAAATATTCCATTTACTATAACTAAAGTAATTCAAACCAACTACTGAATTCTCCAATAATATGTTCTAAGAAATTGCAGATCATCTTTCTTCCTGGTGTATTTCTATGCAGCTTTTTCTGACGCTGTTCACTCACCTGATGAGCAGGAATGCAACTACAATAGAGCAGATGGAGGTTAATTTTTTCATCATTACAAACGTGCATTTTGCATCATTTTAGTGATTACTTATAGATCTTTTTTAAACCTATTGGTATAAATGAAATCAAAGATCTTGTGTCAGTGCTTTGTGAGAAACAAAAAATAAGTTTTGACAGGCAGGCAAATGGCCTTAGAGATCTTTAGTAAGTTCCTTAAAAAATTAATTATAGAAACCTTAGGAATTACTTTTCTATTTAACATTATATCCTAATTAGGCATTCATATTTAGGACAATGATTTTAATTAGCTAAAATAACTTGCAGCCCTGAAAATATATTTATGCATGTTATGCATGAGTCATTCTGCTAAAGAAATTATCATCAGGTTTACCAGACAACCTGTTTGTTCTCTTCTCGGACTCTTTACTCAGAAACTGTTATAATAGTAGTCAGCAGTTCTCACCTCTTTTCACAGTGCACAGGACATGGCTGGATTTTTTTTTTCCTCCTCACTAAAATGCGTATCTGATTACAGTCCTTAAAATGACCTTTTTAAGTGCTCTGATCTGGGAAATGTTGTATACTAATGCAGCTGAAATGTATAAAGATTACTTCAAGACTCTTAATCTTGCAACATTTGTTATCAGTTTTAGCAAGCACACTCTTTGAAGACAATGCCTTAGTTTGTGCATCTGACAAATTTTAATGTTACAAGCATCATTGTGATACATACCATACACTGTGTGAAGTAAGCAAGAATATAAGAAAGCCTCCACTGAGACCTGGTTTCACCTGTTGTACAAATAGGGTATCTGTTGTGTTCTTCTTAAAATACATAAATAAATCTTGTGGGGAAAAGACACCGAGTTTCATATGCAGGCTTTAATGGAGAGTTCGTAACCAAATGTATTTACTAATCAATAGCTTTCAAATTTAACTTGCTCTGTCTTATGTTTAGATTAAGGCTCGAGTTGCCTAGGGAACTTGAACAGTGGGGGAAAAAAAAAAAAAACAACCCACTGTTAGAAAAACCAGTAAAAATACATTGGTTGGTGGACAGCAGGCACCCACTACAACATGCCCCATGTAGGTCACCCCTCCAATCCTGACCTGTAACCTACAGGCAGATTACAAATAGCACCAACAAACCTGCCACAGCCATGCACTGAGACAAACTACTCCTCCTCATCTTCCCAGCCTGTCCTTCCTAAAAGCCTGTGTCCATTCAATGCACCACTCCAGTCCCACAATTTATTCATTTCTCTGTTTATTGCCAGTGATGTCCTAGATCTGCAAGTCCACAGACTCCCAGCTCCAGTCTGTAGCTCCAGCTCCAACCAATGCTCTGTAGCTAAGAAGTTTTCTCTGAAGGGGCTGTCACATGAGACAATTCACCACAGATCCAAACTGTAGATGACATACTGATATACAGATTTTTTAATACAGTTTTCTCAACAGACATGCAGAATGCCCAGCTATCAGTTCAAGTATTACCCAATTAAGAAAAGCAATGCACATCATTCCTGTCCCCCCAAAACACCTCCACCATTAAAGGCACTTCTTTAAATTAAAAAACTCTGAACACCTCTATCCCCTATCCCAGCATCACGCAACCATAGAATCACAGAACAGTTTGGGTTGGAAAGGACCTTAAGATCATCTAGTTTCAACCCCCCTGCCATGGGCAGGGACACCTCACCTTAGACCAGGCTGCTCAAAGCCCCACCCAACCTGGCCTAAAGCATCAAGGATGTTGCACAAAAAACATAAGCTCAAACGGTCTTTCTAGGAAAAAAACCTTTATCTTACTTTTTGTGATGTGCCCTTGCATTAGAGGGGGAATGTAATTTGTTATGCAGGGCAAAGCTACCATTCTTTCAGAAATGGCAGAATCTGCAAAACCTCAGTACACCCTATCAGAGGTGTGATATCCACTTTGTTGTTTATTAAAAAAGAATAAACAAAATTTTTAATCAATTGCCACAACTAAACCATAAAAAGTAAAATGTAAAGGTTTGAAATATCAGCAGGGTAATTTTCCTTAAGAATCTTTTCATTACTCTTTTTACTGAATAGCACAGTTTTTCTAGTTGGATTTAAAGCATTCTTTCATGACATTCTCTAGCTTCTTGTCTCACATAGGTATCCTCAAAGATCTCCATGTCGACTCAGTCTGCATTTGTCTGCAAAAACTGTGATAAAACGTTCAGAAGCAGATGGATAACACCCAAAGAGAAGATCAAGCAGACAGCAAATATTGCTACTAAATGACATAAAACACAGTATGCCAAATACTGATAAATATACCAGAGATTAAAATAAAGTCGTTAAAAATCCATTGAAACAATCTGCAGTACTACCTGACAGTGAAGACGGTGCAATGAAGGCTGCCAGTAAAGCTACAAAACAGGTCTCTATTTGGAGGAGCTCATCAAATGTTTGAGACTGCTGGTTATAGGGTGCAATGATTAAGAAGCACAAGGTGCAAAGACACACACAAGTAAGATCTGTACAAAGATATATAGTATTTTTCATATTGTTAAGTACATTCTGAGCTACAGAAAGCAGCAAATGCTTACCTTCTTTTCTTTCCCTTTTAGAAATGTATTTTAGCCTAAGAACAGATGCCCAGAGACACACAATCCATCTGTGCTTTGCTTCTGGAAAACAGGCTACTAGCTTAGCTGACCACCTCTCTGCTTGGCCACTCCTACAGCTATTCTAGCCCTTACTTTTGTATTCTCCCCCGTCTCACTCTTAGCCCAGGTATTTTTGTGCATTTCATTCAGATATCCCCATTTACCAACAACTTACCCTCCTCCATTTCTGTTTTTTTTCTGCTCCAACGTTCTGCATATACTGCTAAGGGGAAAATGTTTTCTTTACGTTTCCTTGTTCCCTGCTTTTTCCCCAAGTCAGTGGAACCTCGTTAGGATTTAACAACAAACTATTGCCTATTTATACTGCTGAGGTTTAATTCATGAGTTTTATAGAATATATATGCATTAAAGGAAGATCTGTTGGTTCAAAATCTTCACATCCTTAACTTCCTTGGAAGAGTACCCAAATATTTTCCAGACCACAATTCTTAAAGTGCATCTTCATGACTTACGTAACAATGTGACAGAAAGATACTTTGACCAGATGTTTTTAGATCATTATTCTTCAAAGGAAAAAAACAAAAACCAAAAAACCTTTGAAAAATAAAACAGCATTACACACATCTGGAATGTTTTGCTGATAACCACAGAACTTTCAGACTCTTCATGTATCTAATCTCTCCAGATACGATGACCACCTCTTTGCGGGACTGATGAAGTTCAAGGAGGCTTTGCAGATGATATAGCACCCTAGGAATATTTTTTTATCTCCTTACTATTTAAGCTTACACACTCTAGTTTTTCTGATTTGTAAAAAGGATGAAGCTTGTCAATTGACACCTTGATGTATTATTTAATCTGGGACCATAGAGACTAAATCAGTTTAATTTTACTGAACATTATGTGCGCAAACAATTCGTTTTATGATGTATTTGTTTACAATGTACAGAGACAATGCTAAGGATTTCTGTTGCATTCGGAAGTATATATATCATAAGTCTCTAGTGATTAATCTTAACTCATCTCCTGCTTTTACTAGTTTCTCAAAACAAATTGGCGGATTAGTGTTCTTACTGGAGCCAAAGAAAGCACAGAAAATGCCTTCTATATTTCAGATGCTATTTTTAAGTTTGCTCATCTACCACACAGATCAAGTAATCAACATGGGCTGCTTGTCATTCATAAGTACATCCCAGGAGATGAGAGAGAGGAGGGCAGGTTGTGTCTTAAGGACTAAAAATAGAAAGCAGTACTCACAGTGGTTCCTTGGCCTATGAAAGATGATAGTCCAAGGCGTTGTCTCAAAGTGTTGTCTTGTCCACCATGACACTGCAGATAGGACATTCCAATGTCCACCCTCATCATGGCCTTGATATCTCTGGGTATTCTGCATTCACTCCTTTGATACAAAGGCTTTAGCACCCCTGAAGATGTCACTTACCCAGCACTCAGTACGTCTGATCAGGTCTTCTCAAAACACACACAGCTGTGAGCAGACTAAGTGAAGGGAACAGGGATGGATGCTAAACGCCGCGTGTAGCTCCAAGAGGAGGCCAGTCTCCTCCATGCCCCAACTTGCCTGACTGTATCCATTGCTTTCAACAATAAATAACTTCTTCCCTTTAATAATATTACACACAATTGACTGCAAACCACTAGACAGTTTTCCTCCTATTCATGTGAGCATTTCGACTGGAAACTAACCTCAATCATTGCAAAAAAAATTTACCTAATAGCCCTTAAAAGAAACAGTGGCTGAAGAAACTGATGTCAATTAACTGCAGATAAAAGCAAGAAAAGCTACTTAAATACATAAAACCTCAAAATAAGTAGAGATACTCTGCAGAGAAAATGTAATCTGACAAAGAAGTTAAAAGGTAAATTGTATGAGAAAACCCTCTCAATTTCTCCATACATAAAAATGATCAAGTGAAGTTCAATAGTATTTTCAAATACATCTTTTCAGAAGAGCTCAAGATTAACTGCTAAAACACTGAGGATAAATTTTGTTTAGAAACAACTTCATTTCATAATGAGTAAAATTCTGAATAAGAATTGCCAGTTGTTGGAGAATTCGTACTACAGTAGGACCCCAAAGCCATAAAAATTACATGAGTAAATTTACTAATACTAGGAATTAAGAAGCGAACAATGTAACTACAAAATAAAAAGTGATCACAACAAGATTTGCCACAAATAAATCAATTTATTAGTTTTTGGCAAGTCCCATACAGCCTGAGTAAAGATCTTTCACTCACTATGTCAAAACAGTATTTTGCTTTATACAAGTTGTAAACATCTTCAACAGGACAAACTGTTGGTACAGGCCTCCCAAAATTCTGACATCTTTTCTCTGTCAGTAAATCAAACAAGAATGAAAACCCAATAAAACAAAGAACTTTATTCACAGGGTATCTATAAAATGCAACATGTGCATTTCATATCACGTCAATTCTAAACAGCAGAGAAGAGGCCTTCTCATTATCATTTGTGAAATTCATAGTGGTATTATAAATAGAAACCCTTTTTCCACACTGGTGTATCCGAATTTTTTGTTTGAAATTAAAAATATCATTTTATACAACCAAGGTAGTAAACCCAAATTCTACAGTAAACCAGCTGCTATAAATACAGCTCTTTTGCTATATTGTATCAGATAAATAAGGACGTAAAAAATCTCTTGATCTAGTTAATACTTTGTTTTCCCGGCAGGCACCAGTCTGAAGTCACAATTCAAATTCTGCTTGTCCAAACCCCCTGCTACAATTGTCTGTTTTCCCCTCCCTCTCTTTCAAAGTGCTTTAAATCAAGATATATTCTGATCCATAAAGTGAACAGTTATCTCCTCCTTCTTAAGATCGGATATTATTTTGTAATTTGTAAGTTCCAAGAATGTCAATCTGCTGGCTAGCTTTACTGAAGGACTACAAGATGTGCAGTGTTAGCTCATAATCCTCAAATGAGAGCAAAGATGTTTAAACTTGGTATGAATTGATTTTCTCCAAATCAAATCATCGGCACTGAAACACAGAAAAATGATCATGTTGTTCACTAAGACTTTAAAAAAACCCCCAAATCAAAAACAAAAAAACCACTTCTATGGTTAGAAAACAACTGCATTACAACTTTGGTTTCAGCACGGTGCTTAGTTTTGGAATCACACTTACAGTAACTTAAAGACGAAAATCAACACTTATAATTTAAAATAACCCAGCCATTTTAAAAAACCTCCACCTTTCAAGTCTCTGTACATCATAAGGAGCAATGAGAACAAACTTAATTCTTCTGCAGATCACCTTTAAAGTTACTAACAAAACCCAAAGTGTTTATTTTTACACCTGTATGCAATCATCTGTTTTAGAGCATTACAAAACATCATACTTTAGAACACTAAGTGTTTAGCTCAGCAGATCCATAGATTATGAGGTCAGATGAGTTTCAATACCTCAAGCGAGGATACTGAGAAGCTTTTAGCTTGTAAGATTTCTGTATCAGTGAAATGCACAGATTAAAGACTATGAAGGATGAAAAGCACATTTCACCTGCATCAATATTAAGTTGTATAGTCATGAGCAACAGTGCTTTTCCTACAGATTCAGTACTAGTAACAGCACCAAGTGTTCAGTTGACCTACTGTCAACTGGAAGGACAAAAAAAGTGAAGCCTTCAAACCTCAGTAAAAATCTTAGGCAAAATTCTTTAAATGTGCAATTTCTTCAGACAAGCAAGATACTCTACTACTGGATTTGCCTCCTGCTCTTCTCTGCCCAAATAAACAAGAGGATTCTACTACAGTGTTAAAGCCAGATCCTGCTCTGAAATAAAAAAATTGTAGAGGATATTCCACCCATCAAAATAAAAGCAAATATTTTAAATGCCTTTATTCTTCCACCGTCATTAAAGCCTGCCAGAAAGAATGTAACAGGAACCTTCTGGTAATCTGAACTCTTCAGCAGAAATGCAGATTTACCAAAACATTTACTACTCGGTATTTTCACTGCAGCATGGGAAGAAGCTCTATTAAAAAAAAAATTAGAAAAAAAAAAAAAGGAAAGACCCAATCTACACAGCCATCTTTTTAGAACAGATCTTCTAAGCATGATTAATATCAACAAGTTCAAAATACTGTTGTTTGGTTTTGTTTGAAATCAAGAGCTATTTCTGATTAATAGTCAAACCTTGTAAGTATTTTTCATTTTTAATCCATTCCATTTAGCTTTACTTTCCAGTCTATCTGGGAATTGTCTGGAGCCCAACACATCAATATGCAACTGTTATCCATGTAGATATCTGATTTTTGTATGCTAGCTGCCATTTTCTGTAGCAGTGTCTGTTAGGAGTTTTACAGAATTGTAATGCTCTCCTAATCCATACGCATGTCTCATATACCTGAAAAAAAGTTACAGAATTAGTGCTCAGTTTAACTAAAAGTATATGTCATCATAAACATTAACAGCACTGGAAGATAGCTTAGACAAATTCAAATTTTAGCACAGAAAATACAGGGTCATTAAATAGAAGAGTATTAATTGCTTCAAATTCTGGTGACTTCCAGGTACAGATCGACATCAACTTGGGGGGGGAGTTTCCTGCATCTTCCATCATTTTCACCACTATTTTGTAATTACGTAAGAGATAAAATAACCCTGTATCATTCTATAAAGCAGTGACTAAATCACACTTCAGACCAACTGTCAGCATTTTAAGAACTCTAATTACAAGTATCTTCACACTCAGTATTTTTAAACTGTGCCAATCACAAACATAATTTCTGACCTGCAAGAGCATTTCAACTTCAGATATGTAACAGCAAATAAAAGAGCAGATGGGAATCAAAGCGGAGCTCTCTGTTATAGAAGAAAGTGCAGTAATCTTAAGAAGGGATAAAATTACATACTTACACAAGTATTATTGGTTTGCCTGAATATTCTTCACCAACAATAATGGGAGGGGAATCCATCTGCACAACTTCAATAGGTGTTTGCAAAATGTGTGACAAAGCCCTTAGCTTTAAGGCATAAAAGCAGTTCAATAACAGGATTAAATCCAGTGCAGGGAGGAGAGAGGAAGACATGACACTTAGTTTAAGCTGACATGAGTTTAGGCATAACATTTCAAATATTGTTAGAAAATACACTTTACTAAAATAAGCAAAATTATTTTAAGTTTTTAAGCTTTAATTGAGAACCGGTTACCTTAATTTAATCGTTTTGATGATAAAACACAGGTAATATTGGGCTAACTTCAGCAAATTGTCTTATTTATTCTTTTATGAAAGAGTAGTTATCAAACTAAAATAAATACTTATTTTCTCAAGCTCAAGTTCCGGTTTATATTACAAAAATTAACAACACAGCTCTATTATAGTCAGCCTTGCTACTACCTAAGCTTGCAACATTAAAGCCTTTCTCCTTAGAAAGTCTTCCCCCACTTATATTGGCATTCTTTCTAATGACGTTTAGAAGTACTGAATTCATTAACTTGCATGCCATCAAACACATCAGAACAGTGATGCACCATCAGAAAAGCAGAAACAATTTATAACCATAGGAAAAAGTTCTGGATAAATAGCTTATGACTACGTTCAATTATGCCTTTGGGTACTCTTTCTTATGAAGCCCTTTTTTAAAGATATATTCACCCACTGCAGAATTTCACAAATAAAAGCAATCAATACAATACTTACTTCCAGCTGACCACCCCACGCAGCTGTATTTGCTGTATCATCACAGTATTTTTCAAATTCTTCTGCAGGGAAATAAAAGGCAACTTTCAGTCCTTAGTTAAGAACAAGGAACTGAGGAAAAGTACTGATTCTATAATGAAGAAGTAGAACCTGAAAACCCCAAATACATTATACAAGAAAATATCTACATTCACTGAACAAAAGGAAAATAACACCAGAGGCCAAAAAAAAAAAATCCATCCATTAACTGGTTTAGGAAAAAAAAAAAACCAAACAAAAAGGAAGACTGAAGACAGAAATAAAAACAAGTACGTACAAGAAGCACAGATTTATATTTTAGATTTTTTATTCAGGGAACTGCTAACCTGCATGAACTTACATACACTCCTCTTCCTGTTAAGTTTCTGAGAGTGCTGTTTTGCGACTTTAGATAAGAATGGGGTAGCAAGTAGTAAAGTTACCTAGGTGTCAGGTATGTTTATAAAAATCTAGTTCAACAGGTTTCCAAATTAGTTGCCCTGTTTTTAACCCCTGAGGTATTTATTTCCAATAGTTTCTTTGTTAACAGCAACACAGTCCTTTTACAGATCATGTTCTACTGGAACCAAGCTTTCAAATTTACAAATCACAACCCTTCAGGCTTCTATGAACAGATTCTGATAAAAAAAAACAAACAAACAGATTTTCTGAAGACTGCTCAGAATTGTTTTTCATACATTCCCCCTAAAACAGGCTTAAGAGACATAAGAAAACCACAACTTTCTGCTGCTTTGTAGCAATTTTATTCAGTCTTCTCTTGGAGAAGATTTATCCTGTGAATATTATCTCTGTCAACATGGGAAAAGATGCCTCCTACTTCACAACAGCCCCCAGTCACCAAACGAAATCCACAGCTATAACTACTAAATGATGTAGCAATAAGTTCAAAACAACGCATAAAGTTATTTACATTGTGTTCCAGACATAGAATATAAATAACATGAATGACTAAATCATTTATTGCTCAAGTAAGTAGTACATAAATTTCATTTAACTACTTTTACTCATCCTACACCACTGCTCCACACTAAACGCTTTTATATTTTTCAGTTTACTCTGTTCATAAGGGCTCTAAAAGACCTAGCATAAACACTGAAAATAAAGGGCAGAATAATAAAAAGCATCTAAACAAACTGTTGAATAGATTTGTTTGAATTTCACACTCAGTTTTAACAGCTTTCCTATGTAAACTGAAAACCCCAGTATGAAACTGACAAAAAAATTATCCCTAACCTGGTGAATGAGTTGTAACAAGCTGTTTATAACAACTTCAATCACACCCCAGAGCATGATTACTATATAGTAATCAGCATTTTCTGGAGTGTTTCCAATGAGAAATAATGTTCCTTCAGATTACTATAAAGAAAAAAAATAAAAAGATTATTAAAAAATAATTACAAAGATTCAGGTGTACCAAGTATCACAGTAGATCATGGTTCTGTGTTCCAGAGAACACAGCTGAACCAACAAAGTCACAAAGTTCAGGAACAAACCATAATGGGTTAACTCCAATTCAGCTGTAACTGAGATACAGATTTACCAGAAATAATTGTAACAGTTTTTAAAGTCTCTCATGCCTCAAGTCTTACCTCTGCTATACATGTCTCCAGTACTAGGATTTGTAAGAAATGGCAGGAAGTCATCAAAGTGACTCTGCATATACTTTGCTGTTTGGTTCCTTAGAGTTGCAACAGTCCAGGAATTCTGGTGATCTTTGAGCTGATCTTCAATAGCTCTGTACATGCAGTGGCCATCCGAAGGGATCTGTTTAATCTCCAAATGCCTTGCTGCCAACAGGGAAGCAAGTTTCTGACTTTCAAGATGTCTAGCACCCGTTAAGTTTGCTATCTCAGCTTCAGCTATCCTTTCTTCTCTTTCTTTCTCTAAGGCAGCTTTTTTCTCCTTAAAGCACACACACAAAAATACATCAAATGTTAATATTTAGAAAACACCTGTACAGTTCTTTGCTTAGTGCTTGCTTCTAACTCTTCAGGTGTTTTCTTAGTACAATCATATCTGTGAAATGTTCACCTGAATCAGTACTACCAAATCTTAGAAACCTTCTAAACCCAAAGTTTAGCAATTGGTAAGTGACCAATATATCCTAACTTGCTCTGTCACCACACTAGAAATTATATGACTGAAGAAATCTTCATTATAACAATATGTAAAGTAACACTTTACAACACTGCACAAAGGCTATTAACTGGAGTAATTTTTTCAGGATCACCTATTTCAACACACTGAAAAACAAGTCAAGTATGGGAATTCTAACTAAACAACAGAAAATACTGCTGTTTCATAATAGATGTGAGATCTACCACTTACACATATGATTGCATAAAGGAGCTCATGTCATGAGGAATTTCATCCCTCCGGCTACGTTCTATACATGAAAAAGGCTGCTCCTAACCTAAACGACAGATAAGAATGCATGCATACACAGAGAATACTAGGGGGATGAAATAATACATAACATAAATATAACTTTAATAGAACGCTTCATAAGTTTACACTTATATTTACAAGGGAATAAGAGTCAAAGTAAATCAGCGAAAAAAAATGAAGCAGTAGAGAATGATCTTTTCCACTTTCACGCTTACATATCTCTAGGCAGCAGCTGTACAGATTTTTAAGCCATGGAGTAGGTACAGTATCAATACTGAATTAGCCAGGTAATGCCCCCTGAAAAACTGTTTACCTTTGGTTATTACAATTTAGTTTAAGTGAATGTAACTTAAAAATTTTACAAATATTTGATTGAAATATTGTCATACCCTCCTCTTCTGTGCTTTCGATATTCGAGGAGGCTGAGTATGTTGCTCTACTCCTTCAAGCTCTAAATTCGCAACCCCATCAGCTATAGAATCTGTCTAAAAGAAAAAAGAAAAGTGAAATGTTCTTATTAGTATAAATGATAATGAAGACGTATATCTCCTGAAACAATTTTAAGTTCTGTTCCTAGGTAATTCCAGGGCATATTTATGACATTTAACCACATAGAGCTCTGTATAGCACAGAACCCATCAAAGCCAAAACTAAAGCACTTCACATCCCAGACCAGAGCGATGTATTTTATTACTTTTTCTGTAGTCTCACCAAAGATACAGTTAGGAGTTGCGCACATCCAACTTGCTCTGTATGTTCTAGTAAAAGCTTCCACACCAAAGTGTGAACCCTGCTTACTGGCCAAAGGGAAAGCTATGTCCAAGACAAGGATTTTAGCTTGAAAGGTCCATCATAAAGTTCTGACAGCTCATTTAGCAAAATAAGACTCTCAAAACTAATCTAAGTTTCAGGTAAACGGAAGCATTATGTTTACCGCTTATGCATTACTCAGCTGCTTAAAAACTACTACAGAGGATTGTTAAGGGCTCATAGCTCTAACAACTGAACAAGTTTTTTTCCCCACAATGCTTCTTAGCAGATGCTTCTCAATCAAGTCTATTTCCCTAAAAGTAATTCAGAAGTGTCTTCACTCTCATTTTCAAACCAAAGTACATTCTGCTTAACGATTTGTTAGGTCACTAAAAGGAAAACATCTCGTCCAGAAATATCAGGCAGACAGATTTTTGTTTGTTTCTTTACAAGACTTAAACAGCCAAAAGAAACACTGCAGGAAATGTATGAGCATGGAGCATTAGCATCATTCACAGATAACTGTATTGCACCAATTTAGCTATAAACACTGTTCAGCTTAAGTTAAGGCACCTACCTTATTCTGCTCAGGCGAAGCTTCCTTCAGCTGCTTCAATTCCCCCTTGTGCTTTTGTTCAAGTTCCGCTTCTAGTCTAGAAACTTCATCAGCCAGCTGCTTTCGTCTCTTTTTATCGTTTTTGGGAACAGCATTTTTCATGCCTTGAATTTTTGCTGTTAAAGAAGTAGTGTATAAAGATTACCTTTAAACATACCTAGTTCAACCACCACAAGAAAGACAAATGCAAGCAAGTCATGCAGAAGAAACTTTACAAATACCAACATATTGGTAGGTTTTAACAATTCAGCTACAAGACTGTCCTTGATGATCATCACACGTTAAAGCAGTTACATTTTTCTTAAAAGATGCAAACGCTGTATCCAAAAAGGAGAAAAACTTGTGCTAGGTTACCATTATAAATGCTTATGAACTTCAAAGCAGAAGACATCAGCCTGTTGGCTTCAAAAATACTCTCTGGGCATTGAGATCTCAAATCTCATCACAGGGAAGACGGGTAAATTTTTAAGTACACAAGCAGTAAATTAAAAGTAAAAAAAGAGTTTACCTATCCTTTTAACCAAAAGCAAATTTCTGCTATTCAAGAGGAAAAAAAACAAACCTCAACTTGCTTAAATTCCATAGGTATTTTTAGACTGTAAGTCAACACTCCATTTCTCAAACCACAGAGAAGCTTTGCTAGAAAGCATGTCCAGAGATCATCTGGTTCAACCTCCTGCTTGAAGCGGGGCTGAATTCAAAGCTACATCAGGTAACACTGATTCAGACTGATCTGGAATTTATTCAGATGATTACGCAAAGTCTCCAAGGATGGCCACTTCGCAAACTTTCTGGCCAGTTTTTTTTCCAATGTTTAGCCATTCATGCTATGAAAATATTTTCCCTTTTTCCTCCCACAAGGACTTTTGTTGTTACCGCTTTCAGACATTAGTACATTCCTTACACTTCACTTTACAAAATCTGGGTCCATCTACTACACAGTTGGATCTACACCCAGATCCCCCATAGTATTTTCTTCTTCTGCAGTCGGAACAATAACACCTTCCACAACCTGTGCTCTTAGATAAATACTCTCTGCTAGTTCTCTATCCACTGTTTTAGAGTTACAGCCCCAACTATTTAACATTCTGCCAGCTATTCATCAGCTGTACATTTTCCTGTCATTCACCCGTGACTGACACATTAAGCTGAAGATGGTGGGGATGATAATTAAACTTTGTAAGAGGGGCAGCAATGATGCTTATACTGATTTATGCAAAGCATTCAGCCTCACAGATCAAGCTGGAAAGACAGAAGAATATTTTGTTCATAAAAATTAATAATGGGGGAGAAGTAAATCTAGGACTTTGAGGCACACACAAATACAAACAGAGAGTATATGGGGGTGGTGGAGACAAGGGTCACCAACTGGAAGAAATGCTGAATTTTCAGAGGCTGAGATGTACTTTATGTTATTCTTATAACAAATTGGTTTGCTCTCTGTCAAAGAGTCACCATTGCACTTACCAGGAGCGAAATTTTCAAGTAGGAAGATGTGTGACTATGTGACACCTGCCTCTCTTGACTGGCAAGCCAAGGGCTCTGTCTTCTGGATACCCTTCCCACCTTTAGCAGAGGACTACAATTACATACTCCCTATCACCTTTGCTAGGTGAAAAAAACCCTCTGTTCCTCAGCTTCTCCCAAACAATGTGCCATGTGCCCCAGCCACCTACCATGTGCTCCAGCCACCTAACAATGATCCTCAATTCCTACTCCTCTTTTCAACTTCAACCAAACTTGAGGGAGGAAAAGGCATATCAAAAAAGTACATTCCTACATATATAATGACAACACCATGCCCAATACTCTTTCTCCTCGTCTTTAACCCTCTAACTGATAAAAGGCTGCAGATGGGGCTATTCCATTACATGGCAAAAAAAGCCAAACAAGGAAAAGGCCATAACAATGAGAATAGCTTACCCAAAAATACCAGCAGTGAGAAAGGCTTAACAAAAAGGCTAGAATCAACTACAACACAGAATCCAGATAAGTACTGAAACTAGCTAACTATATTGATCTACCATAACAGATGGCTCATGAACAGTCCATAGGTAGCAGTGTAAGACCACAGAAATCTTCTACTACAGATACTTTACTGTGGCTGTACAGAATGTAAAAGCCAATTTCAGATCAACTGCACTTTAAATGAAGAAGGTGCACGGCAGCAAGGCCCCTTATGCAGGCTTTTCAATCCAAAATGCCTAACAAAACTACATCTTCTTTGCCACAGAACAAGGCAGCAAAATGCTAACGTGATGTTAACAACCCAGCATTCTGTTACCGCTCTCGAGAGCTACCGTGCTCCAGAGGTGCTCAGAACCACACCTCGCAGCACAGCACAGCTCTGACACCCCTGCCAAGACGTCGGCGGCATCTCCATGGCCGCCGCCCGCTGCCCCTGGCGAAGGCCCTGCAAGGGCCGCTCCTTCCCTCCCTAAAGCCGTGCGGCTAATTCCCAACTACTCCCGGGGGCCGTGCGGGGCTCCCGGCTTCGCTCCCGCGGAGCGTCCTTCTGGAAAAGGCTGACAACAGGAAGCCGAGAGCAGGACGCGAGCCCGCCCCACGTCTCCCCATCACCCCTCGGCGAGGCGGGCGCCTGAGGCAGCTGCTCTCCTCTCCCCCGCCTTCTCCGGCGCCCGCCCTTCCCCAGCCCGTGGGCCCCTCACCCTGGAGCTCCCTCTTCTCCTTGCGCTGCCGCTTCACGAGCTGCTGCAGCGGCCCGTCAGCCTCCGGCTCCTCATCTCCAGAGCAGGACCTCTTCACTGCTTCCCACACTTCCTCCCCAGAAGGAGATAATACACAATAGAAAACAAAGGAGACATAGAGAGAAAAGCGGAACTCAGCAAAGAGCAGAAAATG
>JAOEHY010020060.1:0-12625 GCA_025447955.1 Psilopsiagon aurifrons
ACTGCCGCTTCCTCTCAGCTCCCTGACCCCTCTCAGCCATTGACACCGTCCCGCAGCTCAGCCCCTGCTGCAGGAGGGCCTCCACCGGGGCGCCCGGAGTGCAGCCTTGCCCATTGAGCACCCTCGCTTCAAGAGACCGGTGCAGGCTTTTCCTGCACCCCGAGCTCTGCGCCGCAGCCTCCCCTCTCATCGGCTCTGCCTGGTGCCGACGCTCCCACCGCCGGGGCAGCCCGAGCAGAGCTCCCACACCGGGCCTTGCCCCGAGGCGAGTGCCCCCCACCCTGCTTCTTCCCCGACCGCCGATGCCAACTTCCGCGCCAAGCGCTATTCCCGCGCTCCCCGGGCCGGGGTTTACCAGCTCGGGGCGGGGCCGTCCCTCCTGGCTCCGCCCCTGTGAGTCCCTGCTCGCTTCGGCGGGGCCGCGGCTGCTGGGTCAGGCCTGGCGGGGGCGCCTGGGCCCCTCGGTGCTCAGAGCTGAGGCGACTACACGCGGCTTTTCCCCGCGCTCCGGGGTTGAAGGCTCCTCTCTGGAGCTGCGCACCTCGGCAAATGACCTTCTGCTTTGATTTACAGTAAAAACGAAACATGACCATTTAGCGGAGTATTAGCATACCATCACACTAATGGAGTGTCCTTCTGTACAGCTTTCTCTGTTACATTGCATGCAGCAATGCTAACTCATCATGGTATTGTTTTATCAGATCAAACAACAGAAAACGCACACACAAACAAGCAAATAGGGGAAAACTGAGTAAAATGCAAGCTGCTATCCACATTTCCGAGCATCCATGAATGGTGACACTCAAATTACTTCAAAACCAGAAAACTCTTCACATCTCTTTTCTAAAATATGTAAGATGATGCAGCATCACTTCCTCAGGGAATTAGTTGGCTTCCTTTTGCTGTCCCAGCCCCATGTTAAAAGCTCCATCTTCAGGTGGAAGATACAACTCAACCTTTAAATCTCATTTTCAACACAAATAGTTTATGCTGATATTGGTTAGAGACTTAACCAGTTCTTCAGCTGGGACTCAGGCGGTACTTGTTTTTCATATGAAAAGGTGAATGTCCAGCAGGCAGTTCTGACACTAGAGGGGTCTTGAATTAACAGAAGGGAAATAGTGGGCTTATATTAGAGCTACAACTTCAAAATATATGGGATTGATACTCCTTCTACTTCTGCTTTTTATTTATTGATGAATTGAAACAGTGTAAAAAACACTGCTTCGATAGACTAGCCACAAATAACTGCCTACCTATTCAGAAAGATTAGTTTGAAAGGATAGCAGCCAGCTCTATTACAAATTCTCATTAAGTGGTGCAGTATGTCTTGGGGGACTTGGTGATGTTTAAACAAAGATGTGTATTAAAAATCACCACCATTTTCTTCTTCATAGGTTAAGAAACATAATGTCTTGCTCCTCACTATACAGAGGTCCCTAATAGGTCAGAGTATGAATCTATTGGATCATTGCATCATTAGTTTAAGACCCCTAAGCAACCGGACACAATTCTCTCCATTCAAGACAGCTGAAAAAGTGCTGAAACAGTGGCAATACACCAACAGTTTCCACCTCAGACAAGAAGTTTTTCAACTCTAGTAACAAAAATAATGCAATACTTGATTTTTTTTTCCTCTTTCTCACACCTTTTTTCTCGCTAGCTACAGTTCAAAATGAAACCATATCCAGAGTTGACTAGCGCTGCTGTGGAAGCACACAGCATGTCATGTACACACACCACATGCATTATACATGTGTCAACCACAAATCTGAAGCTGTCCATCAAACCTTTCTACTTGCAGATGACTACAAACTTTGTTTCCTCACCTTGTTGAGGTCTGTGGTTTGTTCCAAGGAGTATTGAGTGGCTCTAAACTGAACAAAGTCCGTTATCCAGTGTACGTGTTATGTCAGACATTCACCTTGCTGTGGACTAGAGCTTTTCTGTAGCTTTTCACACTTTTCTGTGGATTGCAATGCCTGCCAGAACAACTAATAAACAAGAGACATGAAACAGCCAGAAAAAGACATAGTCATTCAGTTCAGCTGCAAGTAATTCCTGTAACCTGTGTAAATACATGCATCGAGGCTCGTTGCATCTCACGAAAGGAGACAGTACATGAGTAAGGATTAAAGTTTGATCCCTTCTAAATCCATTCTAAAAGGAGTACTTGGTAGTCAACACTAAAACAGAACATTGGGTCAGTGGTATTTCTGGCATATTTTTAACACAGCATCTGCTTCTAGTAAAACTATTATCAGATGATAAAATTACATTTGGGTGTGATTTTATTTTTATTCCTTAGCACAGGGATCTCTTTAGTGTTTTCACTATGTGCTATGAAGTGCCATAAAGGACACATTAGATAAACAGGTTCAGCTTGCCCTACAGTAGATATCTCACGTATTGCTAATAACGTATTCCAGCAACAAGTTTTCCTGGCATAGATTAGTTTTAATGTGACCTGGAAAGTGTCTCGCTTTTTTTTTTTTTAATTACCAGGTGGGGTTTTGCATCTTCAGAAAGTCTAGAGAGATCCTATTGGAAGAGAGTCTTAAATTAGGCACATGAAACCTACTCTTTCCTGCCAAATGTACCCTCCTGCAGTTATTCAGATTAATGTAATGCTATTATTTTACTAGCTATCCTTGAGAAGGCAGGTTAGTAGTTATCCCTAGTAAAGCAGTTATGCGAAACCGGGGATTTCTATCAAAGAAAACTTAAGGAACAGTAAAAAACACATGCCTTAGGAAAAAAACCTTATATATGTAAGTGTGTTCTTTTGAATATCATCTTAGAAAGGAAGTGAAACTGAAGAACTGGGAAAATGGAGAAGGGAAGAAAAAGCAAGCCAATTTTAGATTTTCCTATGCTGACAATATACTGATACGCTTCCTTTGCCCTTATATGTGAAGTCAGGCAGGATTTTTGTTTGGTTGCCTTTCTCTTTGTTTTTTATTGGGGTTTTGTTTAAAAGAACTTTCTTCCCACTTAGGCTTCCATACTGTATGTGTTCTCATGTGTAATTCTCCACAGCGACTGTAGATGGGGATCATAATCAACTTTCACATTTCAGAACAAAATGGTAACTGAAAGGACAGCGCAGTGGCAAAGTCAGAAATTTCAGAGTACATTAGTGTCTTGTATTTTAAGACTACTGACAAGCACAGAAACCAAAAGTTCATTGAAAAGGGAAGAGAATGATATGAAAATGATAAGATTGTCATTTAATTACCCTTGAAATACCGAATGCAGCACACCAACATACAGCACATTACAGCAAACAAGATTCTAAATGGTCTCAACAAAAAGCTGAAAAATCTATATGCTGAAATTATCTCAATATGATAGACATTTTAAAAAGTTGCAATAATTATTAAAAAGCTTTCAATAAAAAGTTTAAACACATTTAAGTCTCAAAAGAATATTTTGTACATTTTGGAAAAATATAACATTTACTTTACATAAATGAAACATAAGTTATATTCTTTGTAGTATGTAAGCTTCCATTATTCACATATTCTCTCATACATTTTCTTTTAATACACCCTTTTCTCTGGGTTGTAAATCTAATGCAAAAGCATCACTATTCTGAAGAAAAGCTTGTTTCTGCATTAGTTTCCTGAAAAGTCCATTTGGATTTGCAAGTAGTTCATCATGTTTTCCACATTCAAGAATTTTGCCCTCGCCAAGAACTGCAACAAAATCAGCATTCTGAATAGTCGACAAACGATGAGCAATAATTAGGACTGTCCTCCCTTCCATCAGCCGGTCCAGAGCTTCTTGCACTAGATACTCATTCTCAGCATCCAAAGCACTAGTAAGAAACAGGAAGTGGCAAGGGGAGAGAGGGTATCTTATTTTCAGACATGTCAGTTGTGCATGCAAGGCTTATCTTGCTAAAACTGCAAACCCTTGCTATTATTGGTGAATACAAATCAATGGAACTGCAGGCAAGTTTTGTGAACATGCTTAGAGCACACATCCAAGTTACAGGCATTACATTCTCATATGCAAATATATGCATGGAGAAATAACAGTGAAAAAAAAAGTTATACTGCAGTGTAATCATCTTTCACACTAAGATCTTCATTCAGACCAAAGATACAAAAAAGCCTGAAGTAGATGATTCAAAATCAAGTTACATATTTAACTCCATCAAAAATTACAACAAGTGTACCAGCTATCCTTTCCACGTGGCATAAGCAGCTTTTATCACACATCTTGTAAGCAATTCACACAGTCTAGAAAGCACATTCTTGTGGGTAGACAAAAATAAGGGGCATGCAATTTGTGCAAGGGCATGCAGAAAAAGAAAGAACAGAGAACACCTCCCAGATGTGAGTTTTGCAGGTAATTTCTAAGTTTCTATTTATTTTCTTTCTTACCTTGTTGCCTCATCTAAGAGAAGAATTTTAGGATTCTGAAGAAGAAAGTAAAATCAGTTATAATAACAACTAGACAAGATCTGCGTATTTATATCAATAGATAACAGCATTCATACAGCTTAAAACTCCAAGTAAGTGTACTTTACTTCATCAAGAGAACTGAGTGTCATTCAAAGGATTACTTTTAAGAAGTCTAAATGCTAAGAGGACAAAACAGAAACAACACTCTTCCATCCTCCAATTTTCCAAACTGAAGTAACAGAATACTATTACCTGGTACTGTTTGAAAGATTACAAACTAAAGGTGGGAGATGATTTTTAATGCATATTTGGCAGCACTACAGTCAGAAATTCAATTTCCTATTTACGGCTTTTCTGTGGATCTTTCATAGAAGCTCAGCTACTCTCTGCTTGCGGTCTGCTATATATAACTGTCTAGTAACAAGAAATAGCAAAGACCTACCAATAAGCAGTATTTCACCGCAAGTGAAATACATAGTACTTAAGAACTAGCATGAAAGAATTCTTCCCAATTCAATGATGAAATAAAAAAAAA
Source organism: Psilopsiagon aurifrons (assembly GCA_025447955.1). NCBI lineage: Eukaryota > Metazoa > Chordata > Aves > Psittaciformes > Psittacidae > Psilopsiagon > Psilopsiagon aurifrons. Next base: position 4,948 of record JAOEHY010020060.1, read on the forward strand.
ACCCAAACAAAAAATGCCAACACTCAAATCCCTAAGAAGCTTCTTCTGAATTATAGTACATACTCCAAGCTTCCTTGATAAAGTTGAGAGTAAAGTTTTAGACTTTATCTGGAAGAGAGGAGGCTCCACTGAACTCCCAATCGCATATGTATCAACTACTCAATTCTTACAACCTTCTTTTTTCCTCCCAAATAAAGTCTCTACCCCCATGAACTGTACTTGACATGAAAGGCAATCAGCTTTTCAGCACTTATGGTAAAAGAACTGGCATACTGAGGAATTCCTAGTAATCTAGCAGAACTGGTCATGCTAAGATGCTAGAGAGACCTATGCAGCTTAACATGAATGTAAGTTGGGTTCAGCAAGGGCCAGAACTTCCAGCTGAGCATCAGCACCAAACTGCCTTCTGCAAGGCCCCATGGCTGTCCCTGAACCACACTCTCTGTCCTTCTGATCCTCAGAAGTCTCCTCAAATTTGTGCAGCACAGAGCCTGCCCCAAAACCAGACCAAGGCCAAACCTTGAAGGAATAAATGTGCCCAAAATAGTTGTCCTGAAATCCAGACCAGCTCCCCTCAAAGCCAGGACGGAGCATCTATAGGGCTAGTAAGTTGCAACTGAGAAAAATCATCCTAGGAGCAATAGGGATCTGAACACAGGGACAGAAGTGTCATATATGAGTTTATTAGCACTACATTTCTCAAGTCTTCCTTCATCTTTGACCTGGCCTTCAGAAAGTGGCCCATTATACACTGATTTACCATCAGTCTTGGCAACAACTATCACAAAAATAGGAAGAAGCACTTACATAAGCAAACTCTTTAGTTAATCCACTCAACCCTTTTAAAATTCCTCATTGATGTAAAAGATATAATTTTCTTTTTAAAAATGTTTTCTTTGCCTTTCCCATTGAAAGACTGCCTCTTTTTTAACCAATTCCACCTCCCCACAAGGCAGTTAAATAGCTACTTGGGTGCTGGCTTACCTTGAGCAGAGCTCGAGCTATCGCAATTCGTTGCTTCTGCCCACCTGGGGGGAAAAGCTCAGTAAATTAAAATAGGAAACCAGAAGTGAAGTGATTCTATCCAGATGCCCTGGCTGAGCAGAATTAGGCACATGGACTTTAGGGAAAGAAGGGTTCTTTTTAATACTTATGGCAGGCTATGACTTTGAGAAACAACTGGTAACAAAAAAGTGATAGAATTCTTAATTCACTCTATAGAATCAAGATTTTTAAAATAAGCAATATAAAGATGAACCTGAAAGCAAAACGCCTTTTTCTCCAACTAGTGTGTCAAACCCATTGGGAAAACCTTTGATAAAGCTAGCAGCATTAGCTATTTCAGCAACTTTGTGAATGTCCTCTGCAGTCACTGTAGAAGGATCCTCTGCACCATAGGCAATATTTTCAGCAATGGAACAGGAGAACAGAATTGGTTCCTGAAAAATTAAAAACCATAACTAATATGGTAGATCTGTAGTTACATGCATGTATTGTCTATATCTCAAATCCCACTTGAAAGCCCCAGTATTAGTTTATTTTCTATCCAAACAGGTATGTAAACTAGAATTAATTGAATTCAAACCAAAGGAGGATAAATATCAGTATGAAGCTTCTACTGGTAGCTCAGTGAAATACATGCATTCAGAAAGACAAATGCTAATGTGACCACAGGAAAACCATTTTTGCACAAAAGTTCTTGGTGGCATTATTACATAAAGTAGATGTTTTGAAATGCAATATATACCCAGTTACCCCTGGTGCTTTTAACCAGAACATCAACCTAACAGTTAATTACACCATGAAGCATATGGGGAGATGACGGAGCTAACATACACATTTTAGCCGGTTAAGTGGTTTATGTTTAAGAGATCACTGAACATCCCTCTGTATTTCCAAAATTTTGGGGTTGCTACAGAGGGAACACTACAAGAATAATGACAACAGTGCTGCATTTTCATGCTTTCCTACTGGAACTGTGTTTGCTGGAAACAACAGAGAGCACAGCAGGTCAGTTTCCAAACGGTTGTGTAAATATGATTGTGTAACGTCCATTAATAGAAAATGTTAATTAAATATTAAGCTTTATGTTACTTTCTTCAACTAATCATAGCAAACGTCAAGATGGTATACCTATACAATTTGCAACAATGTACTTCTCAGTCTTCACACATGCACTTTTCTTCTAAGCCAACACTTTGAGTTGCTGTGATTGTGTAAAAATGCACTACAGAAAAATGGGACTAACTCTCAATACTTAATTTTAGAACAAAGCATACACAACAACAGTTATAGTGAGAGGGAAGGGTTTCACTGAGGAGCAAGATTATGGACTTTCAAAAGAAGCAAAGTGAGGCACAGCTAGTTGATCACAGAATTATTTCATTGGCTTAGAATTACTTTTCTTCCTCACCTGACTCACTGTTCCAATCTTCGTTCTGAACCACAGTGGATTTAACTGACGGATATCAAAGCCATCAACAGTGATAGTACCTTAAATTAAGAACAGTAAAGTCAAGTGTGTTTGACAAGTACTGAAAAGACGCAGAAAGAACAGTCGAGAAAAATGACCCCTGGGGATCACATACTCATGGATCAGAAATGCAAAATTATGCACAGTGCATCAGTGGAACATTCGCATCAGGACCTCAAGCACAGGAACCCTGAGTGCTTATAAGGTGTACATGAAACGCAAAGCATCAACTGTCATGAACGAGAGCAATGCAAAAACCATACCTGAGATAGGATCATACAGCCTCAGAAGAAGGGATACAATAGTTGATTTCCCTGTACCACTTGAGCCAACCAGAGCTGTAACAGAGCCAGCTGGAATGGAAAGGCTAAAATCTTTGAAAATTGATGTTTCTGGACGTGTTGGATATGCAAACTCAACGTCCTTGAATTCCAAAGCACCTCTGAATGTGTCTTTGCCCAATGTGACGCCCTCTATATGACAATAAAATACAGAAACATGAACAGAAATGAAAATCAGCTCAGCCTGCCTGGAACGTGCTTTACAGATAGCCAAAAGAAATATCTCTGTGTGAAATGTAGGGATAGCTGCAAGCCACAATTCAGGACCACAGGGGTTATATTTGAGCCCTGACTGAATTAGTGTGGTAGAACACTCGTTCCTGAATGCAATTTCAGATTGCTCACCAGCAATAAACCTACAGCAAGAGGGAGTATTTGCATCTTGCTAATATCTAACAACTAATAATGTTAACTTCTGGTAGAATTAACTGAATTCTAAAACATATTATAAACAATTTAAATGTTGCCAATGAGAAGCAATGAAATAAAATGGCATTGTTGCAGGCCAAAGTCCTGTTGCCACAGAACACATGAAGAAAGATAAATATTGCAAATCACTTCCTACCCTTTCACCAAGCCACAAAAGTCACCTGAAACACCCTTCTCTTTGAACAACAGTTCCCTCTCCAATACCTGCTTTGGAGCTTTTAAGAAGAGGCTGTCACTGGCATAAAGCTGCTGCTAAGATTGTTGCATTAATGACTATTTTTATGATTATTTTTTTTAATGAGAGTGTATGTAATAAATTCAGGACAACAGTGCATTCAAAGACCAATCAGAGGCATAACTCCTCTTAGGCAACAGTTCACTGAAACTAGAATTTCAGTTTGTAAAATACCATAACAAACCACCATGAAGGAATGATTGCCAATGCTAAACACAACCAGCTTCTTTCTGGAGCGCAGTGGTTGATACAAACAATTACCTCAGAAGCCTATCAGTACTAGAACAAGCTTATAATAGGTAAGACAAAGAAACACAATTTCTTCAAGCCTTCTTAAATGCCAGCAACACATATCCGTACAAAGCAAACTAATCAGACAGCAGTGCTGCATTCCCAAAGTACAGAGTCTCACTGATGAAGTTCCTACCAGTTTTGTGAAAAGTAGCAGCATCAGGGCAACACCTGAATAGTGTTTGCTCATGCTAAAGACATGCAACTCAAAACCCTGAACTCTTTCCAGAGGCAACACACAAGTAACCCTCAACTAGCCACAGCATATGGTGGCACAGACCTATGTCTGGTTAAACAGTAACTGTGGATAGGGCACACAAACACCCATCAGTAGCAATCAAGATTTCACTAGTCCTGCTGTTCCTAGAGCAAATAATTTACTTTGCTTTTCTTTTTCCCAGATTCCCTCCTCTTCTCCAGGCATTCAGTTTGAAGGTAATAGTAAGAACCAAGAACCCACCATTAAATGGAAGCTGGGGCTTCCTTTCAATTAGTTCCCATAGACGTCCACCAGCACCCAGTCCTTTCATTAGCTCAGAATAAAAGGAACTTAGACCTAAACAAAAAGCAGAACGGTATCATGCATCCATATGGAATGGAAGACATAGGAGACATAAAATTAGCATTTTCATTTCACCACCAGCCATTGAAGCATCAGTTGTGTAGGGGATCTTTTACTCCAACACACTATCAAACATGTGATTTAAATCTCATTTAGTCTCACTTGAGAGCTACCAATAACCCTTACTCACCATTTTTACTTGTACCTGTAAAGCAAATATATCTCAAGAAAAAAGAAAACATTAATACACTGAAGCTTGTGTACACTCAAAAAGCAAGGTAACTCTTTTTCATCCATCAGCAAGAACAACATCCAGCTTTAGAGAAACAGCCTTGCATACAACCAGCTGTATTTTCAAAAGCATTCAGTAGAATGGAGCACTCTCAACACTGTTCTTTGTCAGACAGGGTTATACTAGTACAGAGGAGCCTGGCTGAATAAGCCACAGGAAGAGAGGGCACAAAACTTAAGCTGGACCTTATACTTGAGAAGCTATGTGGAGAATGGACAATGCAAGGAAATGAGTCTCCCAAGACAGCGTACTTCAAACACTATGGGATAAGGCAAAAGCTAAAGACAAGGCCTGCATATAGTACTGGGTCCCAGCTCATAGCAGCTGTGTAAATCATCTTGGAGCTGGCTTGGCTGAAGGGGTTTCCCTGCTGAAATAAACCCAGAAACCAACCTGGAACCAAAAATGGAGTAAGACATAATCTTATTTCTTCATTTTTTTTGTGTGTCTTTCAAAATAGAGTAAACAATTCCAGAATCTCTGATTTCCAACAGAATAAACATATAGAATAAACTGCCTCCGCCTTAAAATGCCTATAGCGCTAACAGTGATTTTAGGAAGGTAGAAAACCCAAGGTATATTAAAATAGGTTTACAGGTTTACTCTTGCAGAGCAACAAGCCCAGCACAAGGTCATGAGTCTGTAAGTTTAGGCAGGACATTTCATCATGCTGCTGCTGAGGACCATCTGAAAGCTTGTGACACAAAGCTCCTAGCCATGGTGAGAAGCTGTCTGCTTGGAATAAAGAGCCAAAGCATCTACATCCTAGAGCAGGACACAGGGGAGGAGGCATGAGCCTCATAGAGCACCTCCAGACTCACACCCTGAGGTTTATAAATTCACAACCATTCACGAAAAAGCAGTATATGTAATACAGACAGCAAATACTAATGAAAATGTTTTTAATATTTATAACCTATGTTCAGCAAACTGTTAGATAAAAAAGGGGCAAAGTCCCAAGTTATGCAGTGAGCTTCACAGTTCACTGCATGTACTGATGACGACACACACTAAGCAGACTTAGCACTTGGAAGATTTATATGCTTTGTAGAGGCATCAAGGAAGTCAAGTCTCTTGTGGCAAGACACCATCACTTCATCTCTGTGCAAAATTATATTCTTCAATAATCTGAAGTAGAATTTAAAAATATGTTTTTATAGCAAATAGAAGTTAATTCAATTACCTTTTATCGGTGCTGCTAATCTTTCATTTACTTAACATTATTTTGTCCCAGGTTTTCAAAGTGCCATGTATCTATTGACTAAACTTGTATGATTTAGGCAGAGAAGAAAGGGGCTTGGTAGTTGGAATGGGTGCCACTGGAATTTTGATATTCAAAGAAGCGGGTTTTGTGAATTTTGCCTTCAGGTGCATCTTTGTGCTTCCCACAATTATCAAGCCTAGTCTTAGAAGAGTACAGTGGCACTGCATTGCCCTGCTGGTCTATCAGACGTAACAGCCTCATTTTTAAAGAAGTACCCTTCCAATCAGGTAAGGTCCAAAGTACCTTATCTTCATTTTCGCCTGTATGCAGCAGTGAACACTGCTCTGTCAAAAAGATTAAGTTTGTTTCTGGGGCAGTAGATTACACAGTCTGAGCTTCAAGGAGAAGGCAGTAAGGAAGAGCTGAAAACACCATAATGTAGAGTTCTGCTGGCACCGTCTTTAACATTTCCAGATGAAAACACTCTATACTGAATTACAGCTAAATTCTGCAAGCCTTTCTAAATAGAGTATGTTTGACACTGACACGTGTATTTTGTAAAAAACATCAACTATCTTCATTTGGACCCAAAGGAATTTAAAATAATATGTGTTTATCACATACACACATTGGAATAAATGACCCCTGAATTCACCTGGGAAAATGAAAGGCTTAAATAAACTTATAAATTATTATTTTAATTAACTCTTCAGAAAAAAAAAAAAAAAAAGCATGATTTTTTGGAAGATCATTTGGAAGAGACTTTTAAAGACAGATCTTTTAAGGGTTTCTTCCCTCCCGCCTCCACACTGACTGTAATGGTTTGAACTGAAGAAAATCTAGTTTCTCATTCCGTACCTCCAATGCTTATTCCAACCCAGAAAGCATACATTAAAAAAGATGAGAGTTCACCAACTGTCATGTAGGCACTGCCCATTAGTAAACCTCCTTTGTATAAGACTGAGAGGACGATTAAGTTTCCAGAAAGGCCGCTCTGAGGAAAAAGAGGGAAAGACAGATTTGGTCACATACACCTTAAATTTCATCCTCTTAAAATATTGTTTCAGAATTTTCCTTCTAAGAAAAGAATTCCTACACTGGGGGTATCTAAGATTTTTAGACGACTGAGTTAATACTGAACAAAACCAATTCTGAAGCAAACCAAAGCAATAGCCAATTGACATCCAACAACTGTTTCAATAATTATTTTTTTGGTTGGTTGGGTTATTTGCCCCAAGATGGAAAGGAAACCAAACATTATTCTCAACCATCATTAAAGGAGAGGAATTGATAGTCTGCAGTTATGTTGCAGTTTTAGGATACTATTAAGCAAACTCACTGCAAGCTGTCTGCAAAAGTGCAATTCCTCTCCCACCTACACACCTCACAGATTCCTTTAGACTGATTTAAGTCCAGTCTTTCCACAGCTTTATGGAGATTCCATTTACATGCGCTTCATTAATTTGCAGGTTTATAAGTATCTTCATGAATTTTAAACTGACACTTGGCATAACATGATTGGTTTACTTTCACCAAACTATACTTACTGCTCCAAAGAAGCCTGCCCGAGCGAGTGCTTCTTTCTTAGCCAACTGTAGCACATAATCAACTTTCTTTGTATACTTCTCCATTTCAGCCACTTCATGCCCAAAAGCTCGAACTGTTCTTATGTTTCCAATACGCTCTTCAGCTAACTACATTAAAGCAAAGAACAAAACAAACACACAAAGACACACAATTTGGAATGCTCATATTACAGAACATTTGGAAGTTAATCCAGTATCACTGCACTAATCTCCAATTTCATTCCTTTGGATACCACTGTAACTTTGTCATACCCTCCTCTTCCCC
>JAOEHY010020061.1:0-39611 GCA_025447955.1 Psilopsiagon aurifrons
ACTGTGAGGGTGGTGAGGCACTGGAATGGGTTGCCCAGGGAAGCTGTGAATGCTCCATCCCTGGTGGTGTTCAAGGCGAGGTTGGACAGAGCCTTGGGTGATATGGTTTAGTGGGGGGTGTCCTTGCCCATGGCAGGGGGGTTGGAATTAGATGCTCTTAAGGTCCTTTCCAACCCTAACTATTCTATGATTCTATGATTCTATATGTACTGAACAGGTATAATGAAATTATGAAGAACTCACTTGCAGAGTGCCACAATTCTTGGCTAGTTAATTTTAAAATTTTAATTAGTTTTTCCCTGGCATTTTAATTACTGAAGCCAAGGGCTGCCCATGTTTCAAGAGAAAGATGCCTGAAAAATCATGGTATTTGCACAACTTAGTTTCAGATTCTAAACAACACTGGAAGAACTCCTCTAGATTAGTTGATTTTGTTCAGTATACAGGGTTCAGTCCCTCTACCGCATGTCTAGTACGGTAATGATTCCCTGCATTAATTATGAATTAAACCTGCCTCAAGGAATTCAGAGCAAGCACTGGACGGACCCACCCAAAGGATGGAAAAGTGATACTGTGAATTTGTTTATAAATAAAAATCCCTTTGGTGCAGTTAGAAAGTTTTCTTTTGCACTAGATGGAGTATCCTTATCTGTGAAAATACCTGGATGGTTTAAAATATGTTTTTTTCTACTCCAGTTCCCAGCACTTCTTTCTCAGTGTACTGCCTGACCGTGTTTCATGGAAACCAGTAGTCCTTTGACATTAGACCCATATTAAAAATGAGGGTAATGGCTCTTCCATCTGATCCAATCAGAGACATAAAATATAATGACTTGTTTTGAAAAAGCAACAGTGCTTCCCTTATAGCTCCCAGGGGTCTCTCTTAAAAATTAACCTACCTAATAGCTGAGCTCAGAGAAGCCACTATCTTTCCAAAATTACACTTTAAAATTGCAAAAACCTTTGCAAAGCCTTCTATTCTCTCTCTCCCTTGCACATCTATTGGGATCTTGGCACAGTGTTCTCTTGGTGAGGCTCTGCCAGAGAGAGCTGTGAATGCTGTCTCCCTTCACAGCAACCCAAGGTGCTCAAACATGTCCTCCATGGCTGAGCAGTTCTGTGCTGGTGGTCTTGCTGCTTCATTCCAGATCCTATGTATACACATTGATCCATGCCTAGGCTCCACCCTTGTGCAAAGGGAGTACTTCATCTGGGCAAATCTGGGTGAGGAACAGCACATAAGTCATGCTGAGGTCCACGCTGAATACAAAGTATAGATGCAACTTTTGCCAGGTCTGAGCCCTGCCGTTCCTAGTCCTCCAAAGATGTCCAAGTCGTTCTCCTGTGTCCCACAAACCTCTACGGCTGCCAATGTGCTTCATCCTTGGCCTACCACCACAGAAAGCTGTCCTTGTTGGACTTTGAAGAAGGTTATCTCTAACGGGATACTGTGAGGAGGTGTGATTTGTGTAGAGCTGATAGCACTGATTTGTATATTCAAGGCCAGTGCCTTCTCCACACACTATGTCACATTTTCTTTGTCACTTTTTAACAAAGTCCAAAAAGGATCAGCTCCACAAGGCAACCCTCTGGCCATGACTCAGGAGTCTGCCTTTACCAAATGTCTTGAGGTAGGTAACCATACTGATCATGATAAAGATAGAGAGGATAAAGGAGATGCAGAATGTACTAAGGGCTCCTCAGCTGACTAATACAATAAGCAGCCCTTAGGAGTGAGGAAACATGGCACTTGACATGGAGAGAGATTTCAAAAACACCACATGCTTTCCTGCCCTACCCCACTGTCAGGAACTGAGAATTATGGGCTTTGCACAGATTGCAGTCCCTTTTCTAGCCACTTTCTGGTGGAGCAATGTCTTACTGACATTTTTGCAAAGCAGTAAATTTGAGCCCAGATAGGTTTTCTGAGAGTCTATCAAACATGCTGTCCTCCACCAGGTAGGGTGCTTGCGTCTCCTAGTACACCAAACATACATAACCTTAGCTTCTGTACGTGCTCTTTGCTTGAATCAGCTGTCACTATCAACACTCACCTAATACAGCAGCGTTTACCAGGGACACAAACTTAGCTGCATCCTGCCCTGCCTGACTTCTTGCTCTTGCCATGAGGCAAGTCTAGCTCTACAGCAACGATGGCTAGTACTCCAGCACTGGCTGCAGGTGCCTACTTTGTGCTGCTGACACCCAAGTCATCAGGAGATTCTCCAGCAATTTTCTGCTATTCCACAGAGACCCAGAAGAGAAACAGGGTCAGTCTGGAGCTGGCAGAGAAGACAGGGGGGTTCTTCCGCCCTCTTCTGCTTGCCTGTTACTGCTGGAGCTCCAGCTCTCGCCATGCTGCTGTCAGTCCTCGGCACAAAGCCAGCAGGCTATGCGTCAACCAAAAGATTGCTGGGAGACTGCTACAAGGTACAGGTCACTGGCCCCCTGGCTGCTGAGCAGGGGGGAGCAGAGCTGGGGGAGACCCCAGAGGAGGCTGGGCAGGGCCCATGGGGCTTCAGAGCCCTGACAAGCAGAATGAAATGAATTTATGGATAGGAAAAGACAGGCAAAATAATATAAATCATGCATCCTGATGACCTCTTACACAATACTATGTAGGATTATGCCTTTCTCTAAAAATGTTTCAAATCCTGTCTGGTTTGTCGTTTGCATCTGAAATGTTTAGTGTCCAGCTGTGGTTCCATCTCCTGCCTTCTTCTTCACCTAGGAATAATTCTTTTTCTGTATTCATGTTAACTCGGAGGAGATCCTAGGCTGTGATAAAGTTCCCTCCTGAGTGTTTTCTATAATTATGTAGATCTATCTCCTTATCTCTTTCCTCCCATGCTTTTATCTAGTGTAAAATTACTTCTTTACCTTTCAAAACTATGTACTTTTTCATAGTTTTCTTAAATTACAAAGCTTAAAATTGCCCACAGACGTCATCAGTCTAAGCCATGGTTATGCAATTGTTGCTAAGGACTGCTTGGGATGGTCTTGAAATTTCTGTATTACCCAGGATTTCTATACTACTTAGGACTTGCAAAAATCAAGATACACATCTCATGAGAATTTTTCTTGCTGTGTTTTATAGCAGTTCTCCTATTTCCATGTGATATGAGGACAAGCTGGTCTGTTCTGGCTATATCAATTCTATTATTTTTCCAAACTCTTCCCAGAATTATGTATTTCTCAGATACATCTCCCTGGATTCATTAGAGCTAGGATATTACTCCCAGTCTTTGAAGCAAGATTGGCTTCCGTATAGATTTATTTATTAACATCAGTTTCCCCTGTATTTACATTTGTGAGCTAGAAGTGTTGGTTTCTGAAACAAATACAAGAGAAACGAGAATCTAATATTGTACATCTGTTCATGAAAATGGTTCTGTTTGCAAGTGAAAATATGCTCTGCTGTGTTAATGGAGACTGCATGGGGAGAAACTTGAACATAGAGCTCTTCTCTAAAACCTAGTAAATATTACCTAGAAGTAAATATGTAGTCAAGATTGCTTAATGATTTCTTCCATGATGCACAAAATATAGTCCACGCATAGAACCACATAATCATAGAATCAGAGAATCATAGAACAGTTAGGGTTGGAAAGGACCTTAAGATCATCTAGTTCCACCCCCCCTGCTCATATTACTGTATCCCGGAAAACTTGAAAATCTGTTGAGGCTTTAGCATCTGTTCTACCGTATCAGTTTTCTTAGATTTTCAGCAAGGTAAATCAAGTTACCTGGCAGCTTAGAGCAGACCATTTGGTAGACTTGTTGTCTGGATGTTACCAGCTCAAAATGTATTTGTACAGGGCATTTGCTTGTGACTATTTCTGAAACATGGATTCCTTATTTTGAAAAAAAAAAGGGGGGGGACACGACTTATCTAGGTGATAAGTATTTAAAAATAATTGCAATAACTTCATTTTTAATGCTACAAAGTACAGATATTTCCCATGATTTAGAAACCCTTTTCTATCAGTCTGTGCTATCTTGCAAATTGTATGTATTTTCTAGGCCAAAGCAAATGGCAAATCAATATTTATTTGTATTTTCAGCCTAGGAATATGACCTGTTTGGAGGGTATATACCGAGTAAGCAAAAAATAATTTTTTAAGATCCTTTACAAACCTTATCCAGAATTTAATATAGTATTTTGATAAGACCTGTGTTACTATCAGGAGTCATCAATGAGTGGTTTTGGTTAATTCTGGAAGAATGTCTTAAGAATACATACCAAAAATTAACTGAACTGTGTAGCAATTTTTTTTTGAATGATAATACTTATTCATGATAGACATAAAACTTAGAGGAACTGTATGCTAAATATTTCATATAAATTACAGGTCCAAAAGATTTAAAGTCTATTACTTTGAAATATAATGTTGGTTATTTTATTTAATAAATGAAAAAGTCTCTGGTAAGTAAATGTTCAGACATATGCGGATATTAAGTTCTCTGCTGGAAAGATCCTGTATCGTTCTCTAAAGCAATGAGAATTGTAAGAATAATAGAAATCTGTAGATGTGAAGGCCATAGAACTGGTGTTATTATCTTTTTATATCTGTAGTGACTTTATAAAAGTTTTGAATGGAAATTTATATAATCCATATTCTTTATGTGTTATAGAATAAGAAGCCATAATAACAATTGATTTAAAAGGCAGAAGATTTTTATTTGCACTACATGAAAGCAGCTAAGAATTACAAGAATAATTCCTCCACTTCAAATTTGAACAAAGAATTTCATTGCTTCAGTACATCTGTAGTTTTTTCTGCCTTTTTCAGTAGGAAAAAGTCAATAGACAAATCATAAAAATGTTTGCTTTTCACACTTCTACCTTACCAGATTATGAAAAAGAGAAAAAGTTTTTAAATTTGAAAATAAATCCCTTCAAAACAATTATATTTTGTTACAAATATCTGGAGAAATACCTTTAAAAATAAAGCTTAAAAATACCAAAGAATCATTTCATATCACAATGATATTTTTTGAAATAATTTGGAGAGGCATAGAGAACTCTAGACAAGCTCATTATTTAAAATTACTGTAGCCACCTGCCTTTTCCATTTCTAGAAATGGAAAAAAGTGTCTTTGTCTCCCCCTTTCTCTGAAGCAAATCCTCTTTTCATGGCTTTATATTACAAAATAAAAGAAATAGCTACACCATCATCTTCTCACTTTGTCATCTGTATTGTATGCTTTCTGTACTGCACATTCAAAAATAAGAAATAAGGGTTGCAGATAAACCTTTGATTTTGAACTTGACACCAGTTTGGATTTTTGGCTTTTGAATTCAGTTTTGTCGATTTTATCAAGAAGTGATAATCAGAGCCCTGAGCTCCTACTCACATGGAAAATTTGCTTTTCACTAACAATTATTTCTCTTTACTAAGGCTGTCCTGTGAATACTGTTACCAGTAGGGTCTTACTGGGAATAAATTTGTATCTGAGGCCACCAAAAAAAGTTGTCCATTCTCATTTGTATTAAGTGCTACAGTTCAACCATGCAAAAATCTGCAAGGACATTGACAGCTGATGGTAGTGGTTAGTTCTCAGGACTCCCTGCCATTCAGCTATAACCTTGGACAGACTTGGAGTTATACTTTGGCAGGCTTAAACCTGAATTCCAAGGCTTAAAACAGAAAACCTGAGCTCTTAGAACTAGTGTCCTGCATCCTGATGTCTTCAGGCAACTGAATTGCTCTTAAAGACACTGAAGAAGTTTTACCTGTAAGAGTGACAGCATTTTCTCATCAATCAACCCATGAGAAACTTGAATGAGCTTGCTCTGGTGATTGATCTAAGAATAGCTCTGTAACTCAGCAGGAACATGTCATTGCACAAGTCGCTTGACAGTTCCTCTTGTATTTTACACCTGCACATTCCTCCAAACAAAGAGGAGGGGGAAATGCAGTTGGAATCACAAAGTGTTTAATTGTCAAAGCTATCTTTCTTCTATGCTACTGTGGAAAGGGGAAAATGCATTTAACTTACTGTTTGGCTTGTTGTTTCAAAGGTCTGCTTTGTTTATATATTAGCTGGGAACAGAAGGAATTCAAGAATGTAGGTTTTACAAGAAAATTATTCTAGTTAATGCTTTGAGACACTCAGTAAAATGATATAAAGAAGACAGAATATCTAAGTTAGTTTGGGATGTTTCAACTCACGGTATGTTTCAACTCTAGGAACATATGCAAAATGTCAAAGAAAAAGAACATGTTTTGATTAAAACAAAAAATACTAGGTTAAAGAGTGCTGGCAGATGACCATGCCCTTGGGGAAAATTCTTACCTGGTTTAAGTTTAGAAAAAAAAATTATATATTAATTTTTAAGGCATCTGTACATGGGAATTCTTGAAGAACACTTGCCTTGAAGTAGTTGAACATTGCTAACAATATATATTCTTACTTCATATAAAAACTGCCTTCTATATAACGTAAATTATGTTGTGTTTTGTTTAAGAGCAACAATATAATGTTAAATTCCCCGATTTCAGTTCAGTTTGTAGAACAATTTTGAGGCATATGAAATAGAGCCATTTTAGAGGAAACTAATTGGAAGCTTCGCTCCAGATATGCACCAAATACATTCCAGCCTCAAAGGTGGCAGAGTGGTCCAAAAAAGTGTTTGGTCCTTTGATCAGCTCAATATAGCAAAAATAAAACATCCAAGCCATCTATGGAGTTGATGTAGAAGAATCTGCACTTTCTTATCTCTTAGTACTTAGTACTAATCAGTATTATTTCAATCTACTGATTCACTCTTACAAAACCAAATTAATTGCTAATGAAATCATTGAATATTTGTGTTTAATCCTAATCCATTGTATTCTTATACTCCATAAAGTAAATCCATGTGCTGCTCATTCGGTGTGAACTGACTTTTGACTGCAAAAAACCCAACTTGAGTCTTGTTTCTTATCTTCACAGCTTTCTAATCACATACATATTAGCAAGTCTAAAACCCACTGGGCGTATAAATACTGCCTGCATTTCTTACTATCTTTTTCCTAAGATCTATTTGTATTATTCTATAAAATTATTCAGTGCTCTTAATGGTATTTTAACCATTTCTTAATACTTTTGCAGTTTTAATTTCTTAATAATAATTCAGTAATTTATTTTATACCACTTCTTTATATTAGCTCTAATGTTACACAGTATCATAGGCCAAGTTTAATCGGTCTAGAATTGAGAGTTTAGATTTGTAAAGATGTCTATAAAATAGTCAGTGATCACCAGATAAGAAAGCCTTTTCCTTACACAAGTCTAGAGATACTGTCTCTTACAATCTAATGCTTTAAATGGACTTTGCTCTCAGATCTGACATTCTCCAAGACTTGTTTGCTTCTGTACTTGACTGATATATCAGCTTGGAACAAGACATCAGGCTGCCATAATTCTTATGTTTTAAACCCAGGTTAACTGCTTCTGTGTTTTAACACAGGCCATAGGCAACATGGGTTGTTTCTCAGATAGCTGGGTGATTAATGCTTTAAAATGTGATGTATTTTTCTTGTTTTTATTAGCCCTAGTTGCTGTTTTCAGCCTGCCTTCTCTTCCTTGCTGAGTCTTGTACCCGCTAATCTTCAAATTCTTTCTCAGGACTCATTTATTTCAGAAAGCGTTCCTCTGAAAAACAGTTCGAGAAATACATGCAACGGGGACATCTTTAGTGATATGTAAGTGCACTGCCCATTCTCCACCTGATCAGTTTCTGTACCTACAATGTAGTCCACTATCTTTTATTTCTGCTTACATTCAATTCAGGGACTTTTTTTTTTTCCCCTCCATATATTATTTATACACCCCAATGAATTTTAAGGCATAGTTGTACTTACATGCACATAAAAAAAATTGCAATGGAAACTATACATCTTTTGTTTCCTTATATTCATATTACGATGTTGATGCCACAGTGCTTTGTTTCAACTAAATTTTTGTTTTGTTCCTAAAGCAATAGGAACGTTTTCTGGTCAAATAAATGAAAGACTGAATAGCGAAGAAATAAAAAAGAAATCTGTTTATTCACTTTACTTGCAATATTTTTTGTGAACATTCCTCATTATGAAATACACATCTTTTAAATTAGGTTAGTTTTCATTACTTCCCAGTTTGCTCGATCTCTAGATTAACACACTGCATGTCACAATTAAAAGCAGAAAATCATTGCAGAATAAAGTTTACTCTGTAGACTTTCTAATCTTTTATTTTCTCTGATGGGTAGAGAATTCTCCTATCCTCATTACCTGTATTAATATTGTGAGGATTTTTTAATCTGATCACCCTAAATAAATTGAAAAACCTAATTTCTGATTTTAAATTAATTAAATAGAGCAGATGATCCAGAAAGATTTGCTATTTCTACATTAAATTAATCTCTTTGTTTCTTCAAGTCCAATTTTGCAAACTAATGATTAATTTGCATGTCACTCATAGTCCTGTAGTCTTGTTAGCCTTTCTTCTGATATATGTCTTTGGAAATCTTTGTTCTTGGCTTAGAGATAAGGCAAACACAATAGTGAGGTGAATGGGACCTCTGGTGAGCAGGATGATTCTTTTTTATTATCAGCTTGGATGGTAATTGACAAGGTATAATCTCTGAGCATACTCAGACATTTCCTTGCACTCTTTAAAGTCTGGCTTGGTTTTATTTGTCATCCTTCATACTACTTTTGTATCTACTATGCCTTTTCCCTTTCAAAAAAGCAAAGATGTTTCTCAAGAACCTTCCCTCCCCTATTCTCCCTTATCTAGTTTTAACTCTAATCACTTTCACCCCTCTGATTATTCCTCTCTCTTTCATTCAAAGGCAGTTTTGCAATACAGTACAATAATAACATTTACAGGAATGGCTTCTAGTTTTTTTTCCTTCAGACTTGAGGTGGAGAGATGATTTTAGAACATTTATTAATTTTGAAATGTTTTGTAGTATGTATTTAGTGCCTGTTGAAAGCCAGTCTGGAAGCTCTGGAGAGAGAAAAAATTATCATACTGAATGTTTTGGAGACTGTTAACCTGCCTGTCATGGGTTCAGCAGTAGCAAACACAGTGCTGCACCAACTACTAAGAAGGAGAAAAATGACTGCTACTGCTGAACCCATGACACTGCCCCAAAACAAAACCAACAGAAAAATGTCTTAATTAGTTTGGAGACTCACAGACTAGGCTAGTAAAGTCTATAACATTTCTGCTGAGAATAGCTCTCAACTGCAGGGGTAGATTCTTGTTAATGCTGGGCAAACATAAAAATTTTCATACGGCCGACTACTTTTCACAGAATACAAGGCATAATATGGGTGTGTGCTCAGTGTCAGTATATATGCTGTATCTATAAGCTTTGTCTGGGACAAAAGGTGACCATCTCAGCCTATTTGTTTTTGTATTATCTTTGTCATTCAAGCAAAATTAATCCAGCTCCTTTGAGTTTACTCATCTAAAATGTGGTACTCAATCATGCAGGAAATACTGGATTTCCAAATTGGTTTCTGATTACTAAATTGGATGATCATTGCAAATATGACCCTGGTCAGATCCTGCTTAGACAGGAAAATTAATTCAATTAATAGAATCCATTATGAAAACAATTTAGCTGAATTCCAAATGCTGACATCTTGCTGTTCTTGATGATTGAGTAAGCTCCATTATTACAGGTTTCTTATCTTGTTTGCACTAATATTGAGTAAATACCTTCAGTGGAATTCCTCAAATGTAAAATCAAGTAACAACATGTCAGACCAAGGCATGTTGCATGGTAGTTCATCTGGAATTGCTGTCTGCTCTTGGGCGTACAGTGCAAGCAATTTCCAAAACTTGATTTGCTAAACTGTAGTTAAAAGGATTTTTCTTGCATTCTGTTTGTGCTTTTTGGAAAGCACAATACTCTTTCTCTAGCTCCTACAGTAAGAGGATAGCATTTATAGTAGCAAGAACTGGGAGAAATGCAATATTCATTAAAATTCACAATGTATTTTTTTGAAAGTGTAGTGTGAGTAGGTGCATTATAGTTATTCCAAGAAAACACATGCTTACTTCCACAGAAACCAAGAGCCATAGTTAATATGCTTGGCTAATATAAAGAAAAGTTCCTAAAAATAAAAATTTGCCAGCAATTTGTTACCCTTTTTGTGTTTGTACTTTATTTGTCTTGGCAGAATATAACCAACAGATGTAAAATGTACAACTATTTAGAAGAGCATGCTAGAGAACTTGGTTTTTGTTATGCTTTTTAGAACCCAAATTATCTAATGGACAAAATCATCCACTAATATTTCACATGACATTTGGGATATTGTTCTATTGTTTAAACACAAATTCTTTAATACTTAACCGACTTTGGCACCTGTAACAAACTTAGGACACAATAACCATGCATATATTCTGTCTGAGAAAAATTTGTAACTGATATAAATCATTGCAATAGAGTCAAGAAGTCATGATAACCTAAATATCAGAGTTGCTTTTCTCTCAAGCAAGGATTCCCATTGCAGATAGATTGAAAGGATTCCCATTATGGATGTATTTGTGAGAGGGCAGTTACATGCCCTCTCAAGTAGCTATTCTTTTCCCTTACAAATTCTTGTGATAAGCTGCTAAATCTTCTGGGATACTTACTTTTTTTTTTTTCCTTAATTGATATTGACTTAATTTATTACTTTAAGTAATGTCAAAAAAGAGAAAAAAGCAGCACTCAGATGCTTGAGCACCCCTTTTCTCAGTGTGCATAGTAGCATATCCTGAGATACTTCTCAGTTCAAGCTTCAGACCATACTGTATGAGGTAGTGATCTGAACTTGTGCAGCTGATCAGCAGAAAGCTCCCTACTGTTTTGAGGACTGCTGACATTGCTGTTACCACACAGTGCTGGAAACATCTGTCTTCTGAATTACAAATTGGTATTATAACATACTCCCAGCAAATGATGTAAAGAGTTTCCGTGCAGTGTTTCCATGCATTTAATACTTACTTGCTGCAGTGACACTTAGGAATGAAGATGAACTTTAGATTTAAACACAAGTTGCTCCTAGGGAGAGGGTGCATGACAGTAGCCATGAATTCTTCAGGAAATATACTGCTGGTGTGCAGAAGCATTAAGAAGTTCTTTTATAAGATTAAAGAAGGGAAAGTCTTTTTAGTTATCCCTGGGTTGATAAGCTCCAACTCTATCTCCTGTCTTAGTGAAACATTAGCAGAGGAGCTCTCATGGCTCCCTGTCCCCTTTTATTTTAGAGATGTGAGGGTTTTTTCTCCTTCATTTTGCAAATTTGTTTTCCAGTGAAAAAGGGCATGAGTGGCGTGGTCCAATTACAGGGCAAACAAGTAAGGCCTGACGGTTGCCACCCTCAGAAGTATTCTACAAACTTGCAAGCATCCACTTTTTTCAGTGCTTCAGATCACTGGAGTGTCATTACCTACAAACTATCTGCAAAATGTGAAAATCCAACACATTCTCCTCTGTACTTTTGAGAACAAATGATTTGAGTCTTGGGAGGAGTTAATGTCTGATCTCCTGTGCGCAGTTTTCTTTTTCAGCCTTCAGATGGTCTCAATTCTCTTGCATTTTAGTCCTCAAAAATACTTGATCTAAAAATAAAGCCAAACCAGTAAGAGGTTTTAGAGCTCCACATATTAAGTATTTATGCATAACTGGTATCTGCTAATTAGGGACAGATTAATTCGGGTTCTTTGGAACAAAGTAGAAAGACATTGTCTGCAAAAATACAAGTGTCCTATTCCAACTTTTCTGAAGATTGTGGTGTTTTAATTTCAGAAAATCCAGTGAGGAACCTGTGTCAGATTCCCACAATAAAAAAATCCCATTTTCATGGGATATGCAGCTCTGGAGCTCTTGGGACTCATTTTAATTATGAATTATAGATAAAGTATTTATTTAGCAAATGTTCCCTGATGCATTAAGCATAAAAAAAAAAAAACTTCAGGTCTCCTTAAATGCTTCATGTAGAAATACATTAACTTCTGTGCATGAATACATATGAGCGCCTGTTTGGATATTATTGACAACATGGTGATAGCAACTAAAGAGAAAATCGAACACCATGACTGACCAGTTCAAAGAGAGTATTTTCTGATGTCTTCATTTTTCATTAAAGGGATATACTTGAGACAGGCTTGCAAATGGGAGCTATATATTTCAGAGAAAGGAGTACAGCCAGCGCTGTGGAAGCAGTTCCCAATAGCTTGTTCAGAATCAGCTTCTGCTCTCTGCAAGGACTCCTCACAATGGAACCAGTAAAAAAAAAAAACTGTCAGCAAACAAAAGCCAATAACCATTCAGAAGAATGACAGGAAACACTTTCTTGAATGATTAGAAGATTAAAGCAAACTCATGGTGGTAATTTTCTATTTAAAATGCTGAAAAGCAACTCAAGATTTTATTCAAGGTTTAGGGTCTTAACATAAGATTAATTTTAACCCTTAGACCACTACCTTCTTCTAGAGATTTGGACCCTGTTAACCAGACCTGGAGGGAGTGAATTCCTTTCAGAATGAAGCTGGAGCCAGGTCAGGTCTTTAAGAAAGAACAAAGACCGGTTTCCGCCTGGAACTGCTTTTTGGACCAAGGGTTAAGAGACAACATATTTTGCTCAGCAGAGTGTTCCAGATGCGTAACTCTGAATTTGCATGCCTGAAAAAACAGCATCAAAGGCACATCCAATGCAATACTATTGATGCAAAACCCCAGCTGGGAGAAGCTGCTGGTCTGCCATAAACACATTCTGGTATTCATAATTTTTGAATCCCTCTGCTTAGTTTTCTTCACTGTGTTTCTTAATTGTCAATATAGTCTACAAAACACACTGGGCTGGTCAGAGTGGTCTCAGTGTCTGCAGAGTTTTAGAAAGGTACAGCTTTGAGATGGTTATTTTTAAAACACAAGAGACATAAAAAAAAGGTAACTTGAGAAATTGCTACAAAATGTAGTTAAAGCTTTATGAAGAGAAAAGTACAGTCCACTGAACAGAGACTAAGCTTCACCAGCATAAATGCTAAAGCATTTGAAAACATTTCTGAAAGTGAAAGACCTGTGTTGACTTTGGCTGCTACTAATATTCATGTTGCAATGGAAACTTAGCTCCATACTGGAGCATATGCTGATGCGAACTGCAGCTTTCACAGCTGAAACATTGATAGTGCTCTGCAGAGACAATAGTAAAAAACCAGACTAAATAGCTTATTTAATGTAAGTAATGTCTGTGAGTTCATGTACTCTTGCATAATGTCTGTTAATATCTAAGCTGCTTTTAACACAAAGGATCAGTAAACAAAAGCAAATGGTAATGAAAGTTTCTAACACTATTCCCATAGAAAGACTTTGTGGGACACTGAGGGAGTAACTTCAGGTATTAAAGATATAGGCTAGATTATGTATTTAGTGCAAAATATTCTGATAACATATGCCTTTGATCTGCAGCAGTGCCAAAGGTGGCAGCTCCAGCCAGAGCAGACCAGTGAAAAGTTGCAGACTCTCACATGAGAGATTAGAAACTGATTTATCAGTTATTTTAGATCAAAGGACTTAAGCAGCTTCTTAAATATACCTTGAATTACTCTAGTGAATTGAAGTCCTATGTTCTGAGGAGTGAAATAAAGCTGGAGACACACAGAAACATTGGACAAAATAGAAGGGACATAGGGAATTCATAGGGAATGATGGGGTGCACGTGTACGCAGTCTGTTCCTAAAGTCTCTTGGCACTGATCATGTTTTTTGCTTGGAACTGGCATCAAGAATAGTCAACTGTTCTGGGAGGTTGCCTAAGGAGGAGGAATTTAGGCATTTGAGTTTTGAAACTTTGGTTGAAGCTGCTGAAAAAAAAAATCTCATTGATTACTGAGGTTTTTTTTAGACTTTTAGGAGCTACAGAGCTTTATACCTCTGCACAGGCCTGTGTGCAATCCATTCAAAGAATAACTTTCTATTGGACTGCAATCTCAATGCTGCCTTTACTTCATGGTGATTTTGCTCACCTGTTCCACAATATAAATATCACATCTGTGTGTGAAAGTAGTTGCTAATAAACTGGTGCAATTCACAAAGCTAAGACTTTCCTAGTGTCTGCTTTTCTTTCACTCAGTTTTTCACTGTCTCACCCTTTACTTCTTCGTGCGGCCTTGTTAATGTGGCCTTTGTTGCTCAGTAAACTTCAAGACAAAAAGAGAAATGGCATCAAAAGCATCTATAATGTTGTGTATGTTAATAATGAGCTTTTTCAGTAACTTCAGGAGCAGCAGTTTGATAGACTTAATTGTTAATGGCTTACAGAAAAATATATCAGCTTACTGCAGAAAAAAAAACACAAAAAACAAAACCAAACTAAAAGCAACAGAGACATTAATTTTCCAGATAAGTGTACTTATATTGTTTTATGTTAATTGTCTTGCCAAAGGCAATATGCTTAAACTTCAACAGACAGGTATATCAAACACAGAGGCTGTATTGCAGTCTGAGTAATCTGACATCACAATATTTTCGCAATAGAATATTCAATTGCTTTTTACTTATATTTGTTGATTTATGTTCTGATGTTTAGAGTTGTTTGCGCAGTCATATTCACTTTTTGAAGTGCAGGGGTGGATAATGCTCAGGGATGCAGCTGTTGTCTATCATGGAATCATAGAAAAGTTAGGGTTGGAAAGGACCTTAAGATCATCTAGTTTCAGCCCCCCTGCCATGGGCAGGGACACCTCCCACTAAACCATGCCATCCAAGGCTCTGTCCAACCTGGCCTTGAACACCACCAGCGATGGAGCATTCACAGCTTCCTTGGGCAGCCCATTCCAGTGCCTCACCACCCTTACAGTAAAGAATTTCTTCCTCATATACAATTTAAACTTCCCCTGGTTTAGTTTTAACCAATTACCCCTTGTCCTATCACTGCAGTCCCTAATAAAGAGCCCATCACCAGCATCCTTATAGGCCACCTTCAGATATTGGAAGGGTGCTATGAGGTCTCCATTCAGCCTTCTCTTCTCCAGGCTGAAAAGCCCCAACTTTATCAGCCTGTCATGACAGCATTTTTGCTCTAGTGAGAAAAATGACCATAGAAAATAGACAATGGATTGCAGCTGAAGAAATATTCCTTAGTAGAACTGGACTTTTTTCTTTTTTAAAAAAAAAAAAAAGTTTATTTTGATAGTGCTTTGAATTCACCTAAATTCAGGGAAATGCACATCTGACCTTATTTGCAAATTAGAAGTTTGAAATGTACAGCAAAGTTAATGTAGCTAGTACATTCTACACCATAACAAGTGTCCTATGCCTCTAGCAGTTATTCTTTTCCTGTCTTTGATTTCTTATCCTCTAACCATTTTATGCTGAGATACTGTGTTAATCCGGCAAAATTTCCCATAATTGTATCATGCTGCAGAGGAAAAAATCAGTCAGTCACTCAACAAAGAGAAACATCTTTGCTGGAGAAAGAACTTTTTTTTTCATATTTCTGTCATATTTTTATCATGCAGTTATTTGTATGCACAGACAGATAAAGCAGAGTTTATGAATGCAAATGCCATTTCCTCCTTTCAATGAAGTAGCCTTATAATTATCTGATATATATATAAGTTTATATTAGACCTATGATTGCTATTAAGGTATATTTTCTGCATCATACAGTAAAAGCAAGAACAAAGTGCTGTAAGTCGTATTTGCATTCCTGGATTCTTGATTTAGCCTTTGGCCAGCTGGAAGCACCCTGTGGTTGCTTTACATTACACTTGGCTCCAACTTCTTGTGTTGAGCACTTAGCTGTGAATGACCTGTACACTCAATTTCACTTTCCTTTGTGTAATCCTGCTGCCTCAGGACCGTTTGAACTATCTGCTCTTCCTGATAGAGAAGAGCTGTTACTGACTTTGTATACCAGTTACAAAATAACCTTAATTATTATTTTAAATTAATGCTAGCAATTTCTGTTAGTGACGCGTAAAAGATCTTTTGGCCACTACTTCACACATCTTCTAACAGCACCTTTCTTTAGAGCATACATTCTTTTCAATCTGAACTTCATTTACTTCTGTGAGTATTACACAGGATAACAGGAAATGGCACTAGACATACTATTTTACAAACAATTTGAGTGAAATTATATTGAATTCCAGCAGTTATTTACAGATAACCATGTAATGCCAAATTTGGAAAGATGACTGCTTCCCTATAGGTTTATTTTCAGGATGGCACTTTCAAGCACCATCATCCATTTCCTGGGAACAAACTCTTAATGTTGCCTCCTAAGGCACTGATGTTTCTCTTCAGCTTTTCTTGACAGTTTTTTCTCTTCTTCTAAGTCAATTATTTAATGGGGAAGAGCATCAAGCCAACAGGAAAAAGTTTAGATGAACCTCCTAAAAGAAAAATATATGATTGGTGCTTTTTTGTTCTTGACATTGACTTAAGTTCCTTGGCCACCCCTATGTTTGCTTTCCCCTCTCTCTATTTTCAAGCTTTTTAGTGTGTAAGGGTAGAGTCCCACAGTAAGGCTGTTAAGAAAAACCTGCATTGTAAGATTACAGTCACTTGCTATGAGAAGCAGTATATTATATTTTACTTTGGATGAAGAAGGCTTGTAAGGCACCACTTTTGTCTGCTTGCCATCTGCAGTGCATTGGTTCCCAGGATCTATACCTTATTATAGGGTTGAAAGCTACCAAAGAAGGCATTGCCGGTGAGCACTCTGCAGAGTGCACATTGGTCTCCACTCAAACGGGAACTCAAGTATGGTTTTGTGTCACTAGCTTCTCCTTTGGGCTATAAGTCAAAATATGGCCAGTAGTAAAAAGGCAATGCTTGTGGGTGGAACAATGCAGGATGAGAGTCTGTTTAGGAAGCTTCAACTTGCAGAACTGGACACGGAGAGTTATCTATTCAAGTACGAGTGATCACAAGTGATCTCAGAGCTGACCTTGAAAAACCTGCCACGCAAGTGGTCAAAAATGACAATATCAACTCTTATGTGCACTGTTTTTCCTTACAATAAACCATGGCAATACCATATAATTATTTTCCCTTGAAAGTCTTACTAATGTTATATTTGTTTTCTCCACCTGGGGTGTTCGTGAGTTGGCAGGGATCAAGAAGATAATCTCCTGGGTTTTCATAGAATTGTAGAACAGTTAGGGTTGGAAAGGACCTTAACATAATCTAGTTCCAAACCCCTGCCATGGTCCGGGAACACCTCATACTAAACCATCACCCAAGGCCCTCTCCAGACTGGCCTTGGATACTGCCAGGAATAGAGCATTCACAACTTCCTTGGGCAGCCTACTCCAGTGCCTCACCACCCTCCCAGTAAAGAACTTCTTGCTTATATCTAACCTGACCTTCCCCTGTTTTAGTTTAAACCCATTACCCCTTGTCCTATCACTACAGTCCCTGAAGAAAAGCCCCCCTCCAGTTTTGGACTCATTCATGTTTATTTCCACCAAATCCAAGCCTGCCATTTGAAGAATGATGTCTGACTAGTATAGTGTTTTGTTGATTTTTTGTTTCTTACTCAGAGCTTGAATGCAACACAGATGCTGACACTCAGTGGGAGGGATTTTAGGTATCAGCTTTCATTGCTGATGGTTTTTAGGTAAATTAGTGCTTATTTTTCAGCTAGTTTTAAAAAGTATTATTTTCGTAATAATATTAAGTGGCAGGTTTGTCCTTTAATTGTTCCTTTTTTCTGCTCTGCCCAGTTTTTAATAATTACTGACAAGTGTATTGGGAAAAAATGGCATTTACTTTGAAAAGCAGACAATTGCCTAAGAACATTAACTTGAAAACAGGAACTTTTAGCGCTCTTAACAGAAATATAACTTTAAAATCTTCACATTCATTTTTAAGTCAGCCTTTTTAAACAAAATCCTTGGAGCCTGAATGACCTTGCAGAACCTGAAACATTTTGATGGTAAAACTGTAAACGTATTTTATTCACAGTAATTTGTTCTTGAAGTGAAGGTGAAAATTTCTCTCTTAATAGTACTACAGTCATCCTGCATAGGAATATGCAAGTTTATGAAGACACAAACCAAGACATCTAGGAACTGAATTAGGCAAAATGCAAGAAGGTATGTCTTCCATTTAAGAGACATTTCTGAAAGAAGTTTTTACAGAGATTCCTTTTTCTTAATTTCTGAGATATAATGAAAGAAGTAATTTTTTTATGATTGCCTTTCTGAAGGTTAATTGTGAGGCTGCCATATATCATGGCCTTAGAGACGTACTAGATCCTTTTTCTCCATTGCCTTTCATGTTTTTGAAAGACATCCACACCTATAAATGTTACCAGGTTAGAAGAGGATTGCCTCTTTTATTTCTTGCGCATGAGGTTAAGCTTCAGTGGGTAGATATCTAAACCACTTTAAAACAAATGCAGAAACATCACTTTGGCAAACAATGGTATACCTGATACTAAACTTGGAAAAATTGTATGATATTGATTGTGTAATATATGGTTGTTACTATTATGTGAATATCAGACTATTACACTTTCCCCTAATAGGACTTAGTAAGTGCTTTGTCATTCATATGAGTCATACTAATATGAATGGTATGGTAGGTGGAAATCACATAGGTGTGATATGTTATCTGAATTTTGCAAGGTGATACCATGACTTGATTGATTATTGACACTCCACAACCAAAAATTAAGCTAAAGTATGATTCTCATACAAAGATGATGTGCTGCCTAGTGAGAGCTCCCGACAAAGGTCGAACAAAAGTTAAAATTGGTGATGCACCAGCAGGTGAAGTCAAGGGGGGTGCTTTTTTTCTGTGTCTGAATGAGTACTTCTGAAACTGAGACTCCTTGCTTGTAAGTGAGGGTATCATACTCTTCAGGAGATGGGTCGAAATTATTCCAAGTAAAATAAAGAGCTACATTATACACAATCTCCTTTTAAATATGCTGACAAAATGGGAGTAGAATAAGAAGAGTAAAGGGTTGTGAAAAGTTCACCAAACTGTTACTAGATTGCAACTGATAACTGTTAAATTTCCCCCCCGAGGTGGCTTTTGGTATATTCTGAAGAGTTTTGGGGGTTCCTGGATAACTTAGAAAAATGCAGGGGAGCCAAGAATTAAAAAGGCTGACCAGGGCAGACTTAGAAAGTGGTATGTTCTTTCATAGATGCATAGGAAAAGAAACTCCTCTTGCAGTTCTCTGCTAGCGAAACAGAGTGTAATTAGATTTATCATCCTAATTTTTGTTATTTGTTCTATTTTTTTTTTGTTTTGTTGTTGCCCATTGACCTTTCATGATCTAGTCGTGGTGTAAAACTACTTCTGCATCCAGTCAAGGGTTCTGAATCTAGACCCCAAGTCACTAGTTTGTTTTCTGAGTCATAGGATTTCTTGAGGAAAACAGCACGTTTTTGTGACAGGGCACTGAATATAAATCACAATAAACAATCCTGAGTAATATGGCTTACAGAGACCTTTGTTCTTTCACACCTCTCATTTAGTCTCTTAAAGATGACATGATGTTGCACTTCAGAACCTTTGTGCATTTATAGCTTTTCTCTTCCCTTTGTGTCCCTGTGTATTAATTACATGTACATTACTAGAGACATTCTGTTTTCATGTTGTTATTGCAACCTACTTGCTTGAACCAGCTCCAACCAGTAAAAAATAAGAACCTGAAAACATTTATCTGAAGTCTACCTTGATTTCTGCTTTTTATTGTCTACAGAGCTAAAGCTGAGCAGAAAAGTTCCAAAGGGAAAATCAGAAAAATGACACACTGTAAAAGAGAATCAAGTCTCTGTTAGGGTAGGTAAATTCTCTTATCTTCTTCTGCATTATAACTGCTTAAAACCTTGTCCACCTTCCCAAATTGTTCCATCTGTTTTCAAAAAAGATACTTCCCACTACTCCTTACAAGCCTGACTTGCTTTGTATATCAGAAGAATACTGCTACAACTACAGAATTCAAAGAATGACTTGGCATAATTAGCTAAAATTATCACTTACTTTTATTTAGGATATTCTGGAGGAGAAAGTAAACAAATTTTTCAGCAAGTTTGCATGTTGCTACAGCTATTTCCACTTTATGACTCCTTTCTAGTTTTAACTGGCAAATTACCTTTGTGACAGTTTCTTTCTTTTCTTTGCCTCTATTTCTTTTGAAAGATTTTTTGTGCACTTCTCATCTAATAGGTAGGATACACTGTATAACGGAAAGCAAGCTGCTGGATTTCCTGCAATGACACCAAAGACTTTTAAGTGCTTTTTCATTGAAGAAACGAAATAATTTGTTGGAAAAGAGATATCCTCTAGTTAAATACCTAAACATAATAAACAAAGCCTTTTTAAAGTCCTCTAGTGACTCGAGAAACACAGAAGAGGTAATCATGAAACATTTGTTGCTTTGGGTTTTTTGATTAGAAAAAAAAAATCTCTCCTGAAAAAAAGTACTTATGTGCATTTGATTTTCAGTAAGAAGCCCATAAAGAAAATGACACACTGGAAAATTGCAGGACCCATCTCAATGATCAGATTACAGTAAATTACTTAAATTCTAAAAAATAACACAATGATAGAGAAAACAATTTTCATGTACTCTATATATGAAAAAATATAGTTTATGATGCTATGATAAATCATCCCAAGTTTCTATAAATAAAAGTATCTTAAATGATGCATGCTTCACCAATGGCAAATTAAATTATATTATCTTCTGACACTGGGACTGGCGGAATTCCATTTTTTCTGTTTGCAAATGGTTCATGCAACATTTTGCATTGTGCAAATGTTTTTATTTTTAGGTATCCATTGGGTAGTGTGGGTAGGTTATTTTAGGCTGTTTAATTGTTTAGTAAACTTTACATATGATATGCATCTGGTTGTAAAAATAATATGAAGTATTTTCTCTCTCATCTTTTGATCACTGACAAGAATTTCATGATTTCCTTTGTTGAAATTGGTTTGGATTTTTGCACAATTTTAGTTCATTTTTGAACAAAATTCATTGTCAGCCTTAAAGTGTATTAGTGAGAACCTAAGTCAGATTGCAGAAATTTAATAAAGGTTCTACTAAATATTAAGGAATAAAGAACAGATCTCTGCCTTTGCTCTGCTGGAGTTCTTTATAATGTTATCAAGTTGCAATGTGACAACTAGCAGGGAAGAACTAGAAAAAAAATAGAATAATTATGTAAATATATAGTAAACTGATATAAAACGAGGTGCTCTTTTCACATGTTCATCTGGATTGCTAGAATATAACGCAAATATTTCTGTGTCCATTGACTTAAGGACGCCAAACGAAATGTTCCATGTTACTGAATAACCTGCATTTTTTCTTTTAATCAGTCAAGTCAGTTTTAGGGGAAGAAATAGTTACAAGCTTAACCAGAAAACAGGCCAACTCTTCCTTTCCTCTGATTCTTTAAACTTCAGGAAGCGTTCTGTTTGCCTAAAACTTGACCATAGTGCAATTTCTTAAATTAATGTTAACCTACTGAGTGACTTGCTGCGCCATTGCCACCATGGCAGTATGTGAAGTGGTATGCTGACATCTATTATTGTAAAAGTAATAGTGGAAGCCACTGTCTTCATCTTGTCACAAACAGTTGATCATTACTAAGAGAACATGTTAATTAGCCACAGCCCTTATCTGAGATGTAAAATATTAAGTAACTGTAACCTTTTGTTAGTAAAGCCACATATGAACGCCTGAAGAGAAAAATAAATAAGGGAAGGCATTTGAAGTACAAACCATTAATTTCATTGGCACTTGTTACACTTTGTGTGTGGAAATACAGAGAAATTTTAGATATATTATATAAATTATACTCATTTCAGGTTTGTTTCTTAATGGATTTGGTTCTATTGGTGGATTTCCAAAGACATGGCCTGCATTTTACTTTTCATTCTTTCGGCTGGTTTGTACAAAAAGAACTTTTCTCAAATAACTTTGTTACTAGATGCTTTTTCCCATCCCTGAATATGTGATATAGAGGGAGAATAACTCAATATTTTTGAAATGCAGCTGATATAATAGTAATTTCATCCTGAGAGAAATACGAGAATTTTGAAGATAGTGAAAAAGCTGAAGAAAGAAAGAAGGGTTTATAGGAAGAAGCTGAATAATTGCCATCAATATTGGTTTGCCTACGGTGGGGGAGAGACTAGCTGAGCAACTGATTAGATCAGTGGTATTCTGTGACTGTCCTATATACTAGACATGCTTGTTATACCATCATGTGGTACGCGCTAAAATGCTCCATTTGTTAAATCCTTGACTGTGTGCTCCTGGAATTACTAGCCCAACATAAAACAGAATTGAGCAGCAACATGTCAGTCCCAAACCATCCTAAACTGCAATTTGAAGTGGATTGAGTAGGACAGTGTCAGTGACAGCAAGAGTAGAAGAGTCATGTAGAGGGTTATGGTACTGTTCTCAGACAAAAAGTCAGTGGTGCTAATGGACAGAATGTGATAAGACATCAACCAACCAAAAATCACATGCAGAAGTTAAAGCATATGACTGGTTTCTAATGTTTCGTCCGGTATGTACTGCTGTGGTATGCGAAGAGCAAATAAATAAGAACAACTTCTGAAATATTTATATAAAAAATGGTAAAAGGGCAAACAGGAAAGTTTACAATCTTATTGCTCTATATTGCTCTAATTATGCATTTGATGTTATTTTATTTTCTTTACATATGGTATTCACACCAGTTTTAACTTTCTTTGGCATTTCTTATATCCTTTTTTAATAGTTTATTATCCATGACTGATAAACTGTCCATCTTCTTGACCTCTCTTTCTATGCTTTTTTGTTTCTTTGACTCTGCTCTTTGTTTTCTACCTCTTTCTTTTCTAGCCCTTTTAGCTGAGGCTCTGTACCTCTGCACCTCTGCAACTATGCCTCAAGTATTGTTTTAGTTCACTTCTTTTAATGAGATCAAGTAAAAAAAAAAAAATCCCTGGCTCTCCAGTCAATAAAATTGTAAATTATTGCAAGTTTTGAAAAAGACTAAACTTGTAGCAGGCCGTGTATTACTGGAGCTTTAGGATTTCATCCTGCTTTGTAAAATTCAAATTTCCAAATCCCTCATTTAACATGTCTGTGTTCTGAATGAAGCTCAAAAATTAACCTCTTCATCTGTTACTGATAATTAATGGCAACTCTTTAGGAAATAATCAGTTGCCTCTCACCTCTCCTAGGTATCCCCCACATAGCTTGAAGACGTAACATAAATGTCAGAGCTAGAATTAGTGACAGAAAAGATGTCTGCACAGTGAGTATTGACGCAACATAATTCATATTGCTCAAAACTTGTTTGTCTTCTAGTTATTCAAGCAACAAATTTTAGCCAGGAAGGGTGAGAACTCCACAAAGCAAAACCCGTGTAATGTACTTGAAACCCTGACATTTCAGCTGGACAGTATTCAGCACTGAGGCAGCAGGTCACATAGATCTTCATGTGAAAAGCTGCAGTGGCAGGCAGTGAATAAGAATTAATAGCTCTCAGGATACCTTATTGAAGCCTCTGCTAACAACCATCTTAGGAAAAAGGCTGATATATCTTAACTCTGCCTTGTGCACAGGTAGTTGTTCTGAGCACATGCTCATAACCTGCACTTGAATGGATTACCAGCTCCCACAACCTGTCCTCAGGCATTTGTGTTATCATTTATTGCTGGTTATAAGAAATTTTTGTGCATGCCATGGTTGATGTTAGCACTGTGAGAGCCAGCATCATTGCCTAAGGTATGTTTAGTCTCACTCTGCGACCTTCACACCGTGAGCTCCATCCCCACTAATGTCAGCCTTTTTCAGGGGATTTATAATGTTCCTATTTGTCATTGAACATTTCCAGTCACTTAAGAGAAAGGAGTCAAAGAACAGAGTGCATGAGGCTGTTACTTGGACACAAATGTCTGTTGCTTGGACACTGATAGCTCTTCTAAGGAGTGCTTTCCTTACTGCAGGAGAGTACCAACCCTGTGACTTTCACCTTTTCTGATTTATTTAGGGGGGAAAAAAAAAAAAAAAGCCCAACATGTACTTTAGTTAAAGCTAGTCTGGGAATCATTCAAAGGCTAAGCTTGAGAGAACCCAGGCACACAGTACCAGCATTCTTTGTATCTCCAGTTTGGATATGTCAGCACTGAAAAAGGACGGCTTTCAAGGTTAACTGAAAAATAGTTCTGAGAACTCCACTTAGAAGCTCTCCTCAGAAAAACAAATCCAGAGGAAATCAGATTGGAGAAAAGTGTGATCACACCAACAGTACTGTGCTCCAGGAGCCTGCATTTTGGATGCATGCTAATTAACGATTTTCCACCCACAGATACAAATGTTGGGAACCTGTTTGTGACATGACCCTTAAAAATGTCTACATTTTGGGGGACTACATGCAAGATAGATATCTAAACTCCCCCTACAGTCAATAAATACCTTGTACTCAGGGTAGCTGCCCTGACAGAGATGCTTTGACCTTTTCAGTTATCCAGAAGTTTCTGAGACGTTCACATAGCAGATATGAGGTGGGACCTATGAAAGACCAGAGCCCTTCTGCAATAGGTGACTGAAGGACAGGAGGGGTAATCCAGGTCTTCTTAAACAGCACTCTCTATCTTTGTTTAAACAGCTAACCTCAGTTCTAGGCGTATCCTTTAGAGAAAGACAAATTGCTTGCTAGTCTCCATTGGCTATATTCATATCTGCAACTGCTGAGAGGGTGGTTTAGATATCCTAAGGTAACTCAAAGAGCACTTCTGGACACATTTAGGCATCTGAACTGAGCCATAGATCTTGAACTCTTATTCTTGAAACAAATGCCATCCGAAGTGTAAGAGAAGAAAATAAAAAAAAAAAAAAAACTTACTTCAGAAATTTTACTTTTCCATGGAAAATATCAAGGAAATAAATTGTAAACCAAAGGACATAGTTTGGCACTAGTTGGAGACCTATTTAAAAGTGGTGGTACTGCAGTGATGAAGGCCTTTCAGATCATTTTGTTAGAAAGTTCCAGTACTATGAAAGTCCCCTCAAATAAATTCATGCTGTAATTGTACTCAACCGCATTTACTTTACAGAGATGTGGATAAATATCCCATCTCACAATTAGGAAAAGGAAGATCTCCAGAGTAGTTTGGCAGTAGCTGCTTTGCTCATATCTCAAAGTGATTTGGCAGTACCTCATAAAACAAATAGTGAATTTAGTATTTACATTTTATCCTTTCCTTCAGCACTGCCATTTCTGACATTTCTCAAGATACTATTACATTTTACTACCTCTTTTTTTTCTGAGGTTTTGTCTTTCCCATCATCTTTGTACACTGCCAACTGCCTGAACTGAAGTATGGGCAACTTGAAGTAGAAAAATGTTAAGAAATTAACAAGACTGATTCTTTTCTCATTGCCATGTTTTCCTGCTTTACTGTATGTTCTGGCAGTTATGGAGATTCATCACTCAGGTGTTTTGCCTTCATATTGAGCTTGAAATAGCAAAAAATAAGCATTTCCTTTTTTCTCATTCACAGAATTCTTGCTTAATTTTAGCTTTGTCACTGAGCAAGTCAGGTATTTGTGATACTCGTATTTGTAAAGTCCCATAAATGATGCTCTTGTTCTTCTTGGTGTCTTTACATTCATGCCAGCAATTTTGCCTGCTGAAGGGCCTTTTAGGAAGCAGTAATGATATTTAATAAGTAGAGGTAGCAAGAAGCCACATACACAGATGCGTGTCAAACAGCTGTGCAAATCTAAAAAGGGACAGCAAGACATAAACTTCTTGATCCTTATTGACTATTTCATTCTTCACTGTATTACTTCATTACCTCTTGATGTTCCAAATGATTTAGTAGCTTTGTCTGTGATCTTCATCGGAATTTGATCTTTCATTTTACACCTTTTAGACAATAGCTCATCAGCATTTATCAGCCTGAAGGGTCAGGCTAGGTGAAAAGGATGCTTTTAATTTTTTATTTTTCTTTTTTTTTTAAAGCACAAAGTTCCAAAGTATTTTTTACACCTTGGTATAGTGCTGGAGCAATTTGCTATAAAATATATGTCCATATGGCTGGAGATATGTGGTGCCATGCTGGACTGAGAAGATCATGTGGCATTTTTTATGACAGACTGCTCCAGTACCATTAACAAAGGAAATGCCTCATTACTGATTTAACTGTTCACTGCTTGAACAGAAAGGGTCAATATGCTGTTCCCCAAGGCTGCAGAGTAATTGTACAATTCTGAATTGCTTTTTACTGTTTCATTATACAGCTGGAAAAGAGGAAGGTGACAGGAGTCCAAGCTCACTGTTTCTTTCTTTCTCATTTTCTGCTGGAGTAAATATCTTGAGAAAATATTCTGCATGCATGACTGGCATAAATATGAAAGAGTTTTGCTAAGGAGACTGGATTATAGAAGTAAAGTAGCTGTTTCAGAAGCCTCTCATTTTAGGATAATGCAGTATATAGTGTAGCCACCTGTAATATATCCTATATAATATATAAGGATATAACACAATACAGCTCTTTTTAACCTAGTGTTATATACTTTATAATAGAAAATAGAAAAAAGCCCATATATGAGAGTAACTTATGTGTATCATGCAACAGTATAATGGCACACAGTATTCATGCAGTATTGCCTGTGTTACTTCATGTAAGTAGGCATATATTGCCTTAATTACTTCCACACCACAGGCAACTTTAGCAACAGGCATTTTTTAAGATTAAAATCCTTTGTGAAGATTTAAAAAATCAATCTTTAGGAAGATACACTCTTCAGCTTGTCTTTATCTTCACAACACAGTGATCATCTGAGAGTATTCTATTCCAAGCAAGCAATCCAAGCAGGCAGTTGTGTTTAGACAGAAGCTTTCCTTCATGCTTACATTAATTTTCCTTCCCCTCACCAAACCTCAGGCAAGGCAGTAGCTGGTCTCTCTTGTCACAGTACTCTATGCCATGATGAAGTATAGTCATTCATATGACACAATATAGTAATCAGAAGTAAATTATACTCTTTAAAATTACCATCCAAAATCACAATACCCAAAACAATGTGATAATTGCTGTCATAGGAACATGGGGAAAAATAGAAAGCTAGTCATTAAACAAATACTATAATCATTAATAAGAAGTGCCATCTGAAATAACGATTTTCTACTAATCACAATCCTAGAGCTGCAGTACAAACTGCAGATTCTCTTTCATAAAGTAAGCTGGCTGCATACAGCTAGAAAAAAAGCATAAACATGCCAAAATATTTTGTCCATTAACAGGTTTTGTGTTGTGTTTTGTACACTATACATTTCCCAGCACAAGTATGTGTTTCTATATACAGCAGTTAAGAAACAAAAAGAGTCTGAATTTCTCTTTTGGCTTCTGGCCTCAAGTAAACTATCAAACTCAAGTTACTGGGCTTTACAATACCCATCCTCCTACATTTCTGCTCATCTCAAAGCTGATTCACTTACTTACCCCTGATGTCAGTTTCTTCTCTTTTGCAATAAGGTAAACCCACATGTTCTTCTCCAAAGGCAGGCAGTGATCAGCACACTGTCTCTCTGTAGAAATCTTCTTTTTGTGCCCTGAATTTTTCACTAAGT
The DNA here is from genome assembly GCA_025447955.1 of Psilopsiagon aurifrons. NCBI lineage: Eukaryota > Metazoa > Chordata > Aves > Psittaciformes > Psittacidae > Psilopsiagon > Psilopsiagon aurifrons. The sequence continues at coordinate 27,582 of JAOEHY010020061.1, forward strand.
TGTTTGGGCTGGAGAATTCATCTAAGCTTATATGTATTTCCCTTCTGTACATATTTCAGAGAGGACCAAACAGCATCCATGAGCAAGTAAAACTGCACAAATGTGTGGGACCTTGGTAGATGACGGCATATTTTCTTTTCGGAATGCTCATCACTGCAATTAGTCATTTCACATAGCTTTGCTCATGAACTTTTTATTTTTTAAAAGGTATTTTTTCAGTGTTATAATACAAATATTTTTGCAGCTTAGTCATAGAGTCAAAGAATGGTATGGGTTAATTATTATCTTAAAATGTGTAAAGAAGCAAAATTAACTATCTGCAATTTAATTTCCACCTGGAGACAAATAGGAAAGCAGGGATCAATTTTACTCCTTTATTTGCCTCTCTACATCTCTTTGCATATTTCTGATAAGATTTGCTTCCTTGTAAAACAATACAGTTGCAAATCAAGCAAAGATTTTCCTCCTCGCCTCTGCTCCAACACATACAGGTCTTTCTTGCTGTGTCAGTGCTGCCTAGGCAGAAAACCGACTCAGAAGCAGCAGATCTGCTGGGTGAGTATGGTGTATTTCACTTAGCTATCTGTCCTGTTTGGGCTGTACAGTCAGTCTCTGGGAGCCTGTGGTGCCTCTACTGGGAGAATCAGTGCCTCCTGCAGATTCCTGACCTGCTCTTGCCTGTACCTTAATTGAGAGGAAGATGGAGGCAGCCTTGCCTTTTTTTTGGTGCTTTTTCTAAGCTTTTCCAAGCAGGTGATGCTCGCTAGCAAAAGCTGTCCCAAGGAGGGCTGAGGCAGTTCAGTTCTCAAAAATTCTTTGGATACAGATATCCTTAGTGTGATAAATGAATTGCTCAAAATCGGATATCGTATCTCACACTTAGCTTGTTAGGAACTCATCTGGATGAGCAGGGGTGGGCAGGTCAATAACTATGAGAAGGTTTATGACTTGCATGAATATTTCTGTTATTTTCATAAGTTAATTTATGACACTGTGCAGAATAAAGCTTTGACTGAGGTACCTGCTCTTGAAGTGAAAACACTTTCTTCCCAGTCTGCCTGAGTTGACTTTGCCAGGACAACTAGATATTTCTTCAAGTACACCAAAAAGTAACTCCTGTTGTTTTCCATTTATCTCTATCAAAGCAAACAAATAAGAAGACAAGTAAAAACATCACACAAAATGTTTATTAAACTGTTATATAAATGACCCGTGCAAGTTATAGGCATCCAACTAATCTTTCATGCACTATAAACAAGCCTTCATGTGCTTCCACTTATTTCTATTTCTTCTTTTTAATGGTGATTTCTGAAGTTAAAAACAAGCCTCAGAGCTACCTCTAATCTTTATAGCAATGGCTTTTAAAGTATTCAAACTGAGTAATTTTTTTTTAATGATCTGTAGCTCTGAAAATTTCAGGCAATGTGCTTTATACTCTGCAGAAAAATTCTCCTTGGTCCTCCGGGCAAATTTGTATTTTTTCAGGCCAAGTAAATTTTGACAACCAAAGTGTTTATTAAAAAGAGAGAGAGACAGACAGAGAGGGGAACCTAGTTTTAAAAGCAGTGACTGAATAGGTCTGTGGTGGCATTTTAAAACAGAATACCATTGCGACTGATTTTTAATTTCTTTGAAACCCTTCTGATTATCTGTACCTGGGAAAGGTTGGTTGGAAATATTTTTGCACAAGAATTACCTTCATCATTTACACAAACTGGATCTTAGCACACTGTGTTTACGTATAAATGGTGTTTGAGAATTAGACCTCTAACATAGAGACCACTGTCAAGTGCATCTTCTGCCATGCAGAAAGTCCTGTACTAAAAGAAGTTTCATCCCACGATATCTTTGATAAAGACTTTGCAGTGGGAGGTGAGTTACATGAAAGACTCACATGTTAAACAGTTTTTCAAAGCTCAACAAGGTGTAAGTAGCATCACCCAGAAAGGCACTTATTGATTTTTGAGCTCTCCATATTGAGGCCAGTGGAGGCCTATTTAGATTGTCCCCAGAATTTGCCCCAAATTTCCCTTCAGTTTTCCAGTTGATGTTGCTTCTATGTGATTTACTTTACCCACTGAGACAAATCATTCAGACTTGATACCTCTACCTAGTTTCAATTAAGTACAAGCACTGTTTCATATACTTATGGTTTGTCTACATGTGTTTCTGTGCTTGAACATCATCCTGCTCTCCCTTAGCTGCTTGATTACAGTTTTTGACCACATCACGATTTCGGGAGCAAGGGTACTCTCTGGTTGCAGACTAGGACACAGCACTGCTCTGTTCCTGCCTTCATAAAAAGCTTATCCTCGCAGCTGTTAAAAATGTCCTTCATTACCTGCAGCTTAGGTTTATTGAGACTTTTACAATATTCTCAAAATTAATTAGATAATCTGAGTTGAATGTGAGATGAGAGGTCACATTTAATTTGATACATCACTGGTTCTATATCCTTCTTTTTCCTGCTGTCAGAGTTTGATATTAAAGCATCAAGCATGATATTGTTCACCACTGACTGAAAATTCAGAAGGGATTGCTAAACTCTCTGTCCTTCTGTAGCAGATAAATTTAATTCCATGCAGTCACTTGTGGTGAGCTTTCCCTCTTTCTTTAGTCTAGAAGAGATTTTCAAAACAAAGAACCTGTGCTTCTGCTCTTTTTGGAAAATAAGGGCTATTTTTTTTCATTTCAGGCTGAGAAATGTTTTACTGCTTGTGGCACAAGCAAAACTAAACTCACGAGACTGTGTTTCCCCTTTTCCTTTACAGTAGGTTTCTATGCCAGAGAAATAGCCAAAATGACTAAGCCTAGGTACCTGGATGACAGAATAGTACTTTATGGGTAAGCACAGCTTCTGACCATTCCAAACAACCCAGACTTGCAGTGCAAGATTTCTGAAGGATATATACAGAATTCTTCAAAATATAAAATTCTGGACGCCGTCTCAGAAGCAAGGCAAAAAATAAATGTTTCTTTCTTTGTTCCATCCCTCTCCTGCATCAGTTTCACTGTCTCTAGCAGTTTTGGTATGTACATCCTGTACACTATGAATAGAAGTGCTGTGTTGTGAGATTGCATTTTCTTGAAGTTGTAAGAAGTGAATCATGCCAATTTTTTATATAGAAAATAAAACAGGGCTTGGGATATTTAGATTAATTCAAGTAGAATAAAGGAGTTACAGTATCTCACCACCTGTTTGGCTTTTCAAAATTTTTTCATTTCACGATTCACAGAGATAGTAATGGATACCATTCATCAACTGAATAAAGAATTAAGCCCCAGCAGTACAAAACATGTATGCATAAATATCATGAAAAATAAGCTGATTATTTTAATGTTGAGATCACAGTACTAATAAATGTGAAAAACAAGTGGGAAGTGACTCAGGAAATCTCTATGTAAATTTTTTTGGGGGATGACGTTAATATTTTCACTAAATGGATGGAAGAAAACCGCAGCAAGAATTCCAAATGTAATTAAAATTGCTCCACAATTTCAAGACAAAACATTTTTCTTTAGGAGGAAAAAACTTTCTCTGAAAATATCTTCAATGAGAAGACTGCTACTTTAAAAATTTGAATTTCTAAACATCAAATTTCTTTTTTAATATTTTTTTCTCTGTTCAAGACAAGCTTTTGCTTCCAGTACAACATTATGCATAATAAAAAACCACTTAAAATTACTTTCAGTTTGTTATGGTTTACGGCTCTTTAGAATATATTTTTTGACTACAGCAGATATATGATTGCCTTCCCCTCCCTTGGCACTTCTCTCCAAAGTGTCTAAACCATAATTTTGAACGTACTTTTTTACAGTGTCCTGGGTGCAACAGTAGCAGTCTTTTTTCTCCTTCTTAGTAGCTGGTGCAGTGCTTTATTTTTGACTTTCAGCCTGGGAACAGTGCTGATAACACTGATGCTTTTAGTTGCTGCTCAGTAATGTTTACTCTGACCAAGGACTTTCTGAGCCTCATGCTCTGCCAGGGAAGAGGGGAAGCTGGGAGGAAGTAGAGACAGGACACTTGGCCCAAACTGACCAAACAGGTATTCCATACCACAGGCCACAGCCTTTAGTTTTCTTTTATTCAACTTTGATAAGATTTTCTTCAGAATATTTCAGTCAGCTGAATCAGTGGATGTATGAATTACTTTCAGTTTTCCCTCTAGACATTGTTTTGGGTTTTTTTTTTTCTCTGCTGTAGGAGAACAGAAGAGAATCTCTTCTGTAGTGGTCTTTTTGACAGTTGAAATATGTTCCCTGTGGGTATTTTACCCATGTAGCTGCTATTTTTTAATATCCTCTTTACCAGCTTCCTCAGCTTTACCTAGCTCCAGTTTCTGAAATTAAGCACTTCCATGTTAGATATTTTTGGTGTAGGTGTTCTTGTCAGGACACTGAGCATGGATGCCTTATGGTAACTTTTGTGTCACTGCTAATAGGTTTTGGAAAGGATTGATCTGCAGCAGCACATCAGTACTTTTTGCAAAAAACTGTGATGCAGTTGGACTAACAAGGACAGAGGACTAACAGCAGAATGATCTTCTCCGTGATAAAGGGGCCAATCAGAGCCTACAGTTATGTAAATATACTTCCAGATTGCTTTAGTAGCAGAGGGAAAACATACTGCATGACAGTAGCATAATGGGATACTTGCTGATCATGTGCCAGTGTTCCACAGTTGAATATGAAAAATGTGCTTTTTGCAGACAGTTATCTGTTGCAGCACACAGATGCTGTACATAGACATAAACTGTAGTTCCGTTTTATGTCAGTATTTTAATGTTTTACCAAACATGGTAATAGAGTACATTCTCATAATAATTAATAACTGAATAGTACACAAATTTTAAAGATTACCATACTGAAACAGACATTGTTTTAAATGGGGCGACTGCTCCAAGAAATTGCAAAATTTACCTCAAAATATTTACGCAGTCAAAGAGGAGTCAAGTGGCAAAAAAAATTATCAATGGATAAGAAAACACGATAATGAAAGTAACAGGATCCTTAGGTGGCTATTTCGGATGTTAGTACCTACATGGAAGACACCTAAGACTGTGTGATGTGAGGGCTTACTGTACCAAGCTGATACATCTGGCATCAAGCAATGGTCCTGAGCAGTTATGAATGCCTGTGTGCATGCCATTTTCAGGAAGTTAATGGTAAAGAAATTTTATGGGTTTAATCTTCACCTACAGGTGAAATTATTCCTCTCTGGGGTTAAATCTGAGGACATACTAAAACTCTATGTGATAGCAGTCTGAATATGAGTTTTTTAGTTATTTTAGAACTAATGTAAAAAATTCCATTAATTTAAAAATTAGACATAAAGAGGTTTATTTTGACTGAGAAAAATCATTAAAAAATAAGTATCTCTTCATGGAAGCTTTTATTCCATGAAAACAACTTCAGATTACATTTTCCTAGGAGACAGTGTAATATTCACCTTATACATTTATATATATATATAAATCAGTTATAAACATAAGTAATCCCTCATGGGAAAAATACAATGAGGAGGCAACCAGCCCTCTAAAGAAAATGAGGGCTTTGAGAACCTAGGGTAGACCTCTTCAGGAGACCACAATGATACTTCAGGCTCTTGCTCATATATTTTGTCATTACGATTTTGTCGAGATTTCACCCATATTCCATATTTTTTGTCAGACATTGGAAAGCAAAAATCCAAGTGTGGCTCATGTGCCTCATGATGTTTCTGTGGAAAGCTGTATCATATTCCTGTTTCTGTTCTCTGACAAATTTTCACCTAAACTGATGAACTGGGCCTCTGCTCACCAGCTAAGACTATGTAAGACTATACTAAGATGAGCGAACCACCCCTTATTTATCTATGTAAACAATAACATACTTGCATTGCCATCCATTTGGTCTGGGTGAACAAATCAAGCAAGTGCTTAAATCCATTTGAAAAAGTAATCAATTTTTGTTTCTTCTAGTTACAGTCTTTCTGCAGAGTTCTCTGGTTCTGCTGACATGGGACAAAAATGAGTGAACATCAGGAGGGTTATTTCTATGTAAGAAGGACATGATAGAAATTATTAGGAAAAATATTTTTATCAATCCTCTAGGCCAGTTTTTCAGACCTAGAAGACTTAGAAAAGAGTTACCTTCAAACCTTGTAGGCAAAGCCATTTTTTCAATTGAGATTTCCTAAGATGGCAATTTTACAATATTTCAGATATACTGTGCTTAATTAAAAATTATGTTAATAACCACTTTTAATAAAATTATGATAAAATATGATTAAATAATCTTGAAGTCAGGTACTTACATTAGTTAAAATATGCAGAATACAAAGAATGATGTTATCTGCTAGACAATATTAAAGGTATAGCTAAGCTTGTAAAAATGTTCCCTGAGGGCTTGAGATGTGTCTAATGTACTTATAACCCTTTCTTCTCCTCTTTAAAAGCAAATATTTACTGGAAAAATAGCATAATGAAATTCAGCCTCCCGTGGAGAGGTCAGTTTCAGGGACTTTTGTCCCTGTTGGCAAGTGACTCAGATGATAAATTGCCAGTACAAATCATCGGACTCATGCCTGGCAAGAATTGGAGCTGGCCTTGTTCAGTACTTTTTAATTAAAAGAATTATTATTATTTCTAATGGAAGAGTGTTACAGAAGGAAGTAGGCAAAGGGCATGAGGAAAAGGGGAAAGTGCTCTAAAAGGCTCTTTTTCATCTCAGCCAAAACCAAGAATCCTAATACTAATGAGGTTGGGAAAGGAAAGAAGAGAATGATCCTACTCATTCATCAGCCTGATCACTTTAACACAGGCTTCCAGGTAGCTTTCATACAGCATTTCCCAGATCTTTCTGCAATTGTTGTAATAACGAATAAGAATAGATTACACTGCTTCCTATTAGAGAATGGTGAAGGGCACAGACTGAGATAATTTGAAAAAGGGATATTTTTGGTTCAAATAACTGAAGTTAATTCAAGCTAGTAAGTGCATGCGCTTCTTGGGAAAGAGCCAAGGGTTTCCATCCAGCAAAATGGCATCCATATCAAAGGAAACTGGAAACCCTCCAGAGCTACAGGGAAATCCTACGGTCTGTTAAAACAGAAATATTTTGTAAACACCTCTGCTTTGAGGAACTCTGGTGGTGCCAGAGCCAAAGGTCTCTGCCAGCTTTTCTAGAAGGCTGGTTTGCTGGGTGGGCCTCCAAAGTCTACAGCCAGGCGCAAGCCTGAAGGCGCCAGAACTCCAGGCAGGAAAAATGAAGAAAAAAAAAAAAAAGTAAAGAAAAATCTAGGACACAACACAGACAATGGTGCTTCCTGTAGCTCTGTAAAACTGCACGGTCAGGTTGCACTTTTGAGAATATCATTTGCTTTTAAATGGTGCAAAATATCTGATTCCCCAAATCAGTATTCATTTAGACAGATATAGCCCTTTCCTGGTAAATAGCAAGCAAGCTATAAAGCTGTAGCTGGGAAAAATAATTGCAAGAAGGGTCCTGACCCATTCCCTAATAACTAAAGAACATCCTAAACAGTTCACCAGTAAAAAGCAATGGTATTACCTAGGTTCTGTGGAAGTGAAGAAACAAACTACCCAGGTGAAATAAAGAATCCAGGCAGCTCTCTTGAGGCAAGCAAAATAATAAATATTTAGGAAGGTTAAGGTTCCAGTGAAGTTCATATTTAATTCTACTGCTCCCTTGTTCATGGAGGGTATCTTACCTTCTGGAGTACATAACCCATTACATACCAGGCCAAACCATTAACATGTGAAACTACAACTGCCTTCATTCCCTTTCTATATAAAAATGAAACTAAAAGTACAATTCTTTGGCAGTGATTCAGCCAGTTTCTACAGGCACTAGGTGTTTTAAAAGAGATGCTGGGTGGGATGGTTATTTGGTTTTTTCTTTGTTCAATTGCTGTTGTTGTGCACAGAGGGGAATGGAAAGAGCTATGATGAATGTTGTCTGGTTGAGGGAATAAGCTAAGTACGCTTCTGCTTATTCTTACAGGGCTTAGTCAACAGATTTCTTCATGCCTTCGCTGTTAGATGGTGTGGTTAAATGAAAATCTAGTTACTATCATTAGTGTTATTTTTATTAACTTAATTCAATATATTAATTTATTCTCTTCATTCAAGCTTATGCACAGGAAAATAGTATTTCTCTCTTAGTTTGGTGACTATATTTCTCGATCATATTTTTTTTCTGGAAGATCTCAGAACATCTTCTTGTTCAATTTCTGACTTCTTTTGTTCTGTCCTTTTTTCAATATGTCCTTCGAGCTCCATCAATGTTTAAAAGGAGTGAGAAGACTGCCTCAAATGTGTCCATTAAGAAAGTCTTTCAGCTTTAATATGATTTATTTAAAATACATAATTAATCCTTACAGAGAACTTTCAACCTTGATTTGTCATTGTTCTTTTTAAAATACTGTGAAGATTTATCTTATGTCTTTTCAATGACAGAACTTACAAGATGTATGAAAGGTATTATTATATTTTAAGGTAAAAGATCCTATCCCCACCAAACTGGCATTTCGTCCTACAATGAACTTAAGCTTTTGTCAAAAGCAGAGTGTGAGATATTTGTAAATGGGAAAGATAAAACTGGTCTAAATGCCAAGGGGCAACAGGGGAGAAGGAGGTAGGAGGGAGAGACTGAAAGAAGAATATCAATTTCTTCAGGATAGATTACTACTGCTAGCAAAGAGAATATGTCTGGTGACCAAAAACATCTGAAAGTCCTTTAGGAGGTATCAGAGGCCAGAGTGGTCTTACCAGGCCTGAGAAATCTCTGGCTTGACCATGAATACTGCAACATGATGAAGTGCTAGCTGATGCTGAGGATAGATTCACAGCTACAGTCCTCTTTCAGGCTCTTCAAAGCTACAGAGTATACCTGTTCCCTCTTACAGACTCTTTGTGGCAAATAATGTTACAGCACTGCCTGACAACTTCTATCACATTTCACTATTTAATATCCAAGTGAGGATCAGCAACTGAGACCTCACACTAACATGAGGAAATGTTAAGTGCTCTGGAAAAACTAAGACCAGGCTTGCATTTTAAAGTATTTAAAGGATATTTTCAATATTTTGGGGAGCTTAAAAGCCATCTGTCTGCATTTCAGTTCTCCTGCTATGCAATACAGTGATTCATATTTCCTAGTGTCAGAAGAAAACCTCATCCATATTTATCAAGTACCTCAGATATTTTTATGAGAGCACAACGCTGCTACCATTAGCAAATACAGGTGGAAATCCCCCATGATTAAATCCCCCATGATTAAGTTTGCCAGCCCCCTCTAATGTAGGTGCATGCAGAGAAAGATATCTTCTACGTTCTTCTAAGGTACATTGTTAGCTCAAGAGGCACAGGTCTGTAAGGCAGATCCAATGTGTCCAACCTTTCTGATGGCACATGCAGTTGTCACTATGATGCCATGTGGTAACAGTTCAGGCTTCTTCCTCACAACGTTTTAGTCTGGAAAATTATGCAAAAGAAATGTATTGTTAAGGGAATTTCAACACTCCAAAAGACATGTTTGCAAGCTATGAATAGCTGGAACTAAAGTTTCTAATATAATTAGAGAAAATAATTTGAAGGTCTGATTTGAACAGATTAATATTAAATATACTGAGTTAATTTCTTTATGGTTCCTTTACCTACCTGTAAATTGGATATGTTGCCTACTCTCACAAACACAATGTTTATTGATGAACATTTTAAACAGCCTATTTAAGCTGCAAGAGGCATCATAAAGAAATTAATAATTTTTCTAGTGATTCTAGACTTAACTAATGCGTGGAGAATAAGACCAGAGGCTATATCACGAATAGCAAAGTTACGTACTGATTGAGTAACTCCTTGCTCATTGAATGAGACAAGAAACAATAAAATATGATAATTTAATTAAAGCTACATCACAGTGCAAATGCACAAGAGATGTAAAGTTCTGCATAGTCTAAGTTAACTTCTAAAAATTCCTGCTTTTGATTTTGAAAGCTGAATATTCTTCTATCTTAATGGGGATTTTTACTATGCTTTTTTTGTTCATGTCATTGCTATTTATTGTGCTTATCAGATTATCCTGAACAGCAGTCCCTGTGGCTTGCAGCTCCAGGACTTTCACAACTAAAATGTCAAGTCCCAATAAAGAACAGGTATGACACTGCCCACAGCATCCTAGCTCTTCAGGGATATGAGCAAGGTGGTAAAGATTCCTGTAGATGATTTAAGACAATGAAATACAAGGTAGTCAGCATAGCTGTACTCAAAAAAAAGCATTGAAGCAACAGAATCAGGGCACTTTCAGTTGTGTGAGTCTGTCTTTCTTGACAATAGCTTTCTATTTTAACAAGGCTAAAACCACTAGCCAGTGATTATGCTCTCCAGTGCTATTTAGTCTTGACTGTACTGGTGAATTGATGGCCATGATTATTCTCAGTAAAAAAGCAAGCCACAGGAAATTTCCTTTAAGGTTACATTAAATCCTGTGAAAATAAAACTCACTGCTTGTGATTGAATGGGATTTATCCATAGTAATTAATTCTTTTAAACACCTAAAGATAGGAAAGATTGTTAATTTGAAACAGAAATTGAAACTTTTAAAATTCAAAAATATCTTGTAAAATCATTATAGGAATTGAGGTAAGGTTACCTGTACTGATACTACAGGAAGATGATGTTCTCAAATATAAGGCATTTGAGGGGACAGAGAGAAAAGCACAAGAATGTCTAAATATGTGTATCTCTCATAGAGCTTAGCTCTCTGCGAGTAACACACTGCTCTCTACCTTAGCAACCCACCAAAACCAGAATTCAATTGTAAGTTTTGATACTCCTTTCCCTCAGTGGGACATGCTCCAGCAACCCAGGGAATCAGACTAGACTACAAGAAAAGAAATGTAGCTCAGCATGGCTGCACAGGCTCTCCTAAGCTCCTAGCTACCATAGTGACTCAAAGCTGAGCTCAAAATAAATGGTTCTTGTTGAGAAACTTACTCATTTTAGCAGTTGTGTCTAAATACCTATTGATTTCACCTCTTGTTTTCTGGTGAGTCTACCCAGAGGTCCCTATGTGTTTCTTGTCAGGGAGCTGAGGGACTGTTGTAGCAGGAAAGGATGTCTCATTTGGCCAGCTCTTGGTTATTGGAAGCTGCCTTATCCCAAGGTGACAAGTTTTTTCTTCATTCTTATTGTATTTGAAATTTAATCCCTGTTCATGTTCTGCTTGTGGTTTATCACATCAGAGCTGAGCAAGACTGAACAGCAATCCAAATTATTTTTTGTGTAATAATCATTCATAGACACAAACCTACCATTAAATCCCCCAAGCATAACAATTCTGACAGCAGTCCTATCAGACTTACGCTGGTTCCTAGGTCTGGTAGGCAACTGATTATGTTATTTCTAACTTCTTTCTGTTTAGCCATCCTGCTGCAAGCAGCTTTTGCAGTCCTGCTGGCAGGAATCATGTCTGTTTTATACTCATATCTCACTTCGTCATGCTGTTTATCCATATCAGTGTCCTGCAAAATTGAAGGTAGCTGAGATGTTATTACAATATTTAATCTTTAGATTTTGGAAAACTACCTCAGCTGTAGCTGAAATTAATCTTCACAGACCATTCAAGCTTTCCAGCTTTTGACTGATATGATGTGGGGAAAAAAAGTATAATCATGAATATTGGTAGGTTCTGTATTTTCCAGAATGCCCTCTTCCTTATGTGTATTCTGCAGGAAGATCCAAGTATCATCTGGTACTGGCGAGTAATCCCTACAACTGAATTCCCCTCAACTGAAAAAGTTTTGTGGTTTTCATATCAGGAAATATGTCTGCTTTTCAGGGTTTTTTTGGTTTTTGATTTGGGTTTTTTGTTGGTTGGGGTTTTTTTTTGGTTGGTTGGTTTTGGGGATTTTGGGGTTTTTTTTGGGTTTTTTTGGGGGTTTTTTTTGTTTGTTTTTTTTTTTTTGTTTTGTTTTTTTGTTGTTGTTTTTGTTGTTTTTGTTTTGTTTTTTTTTTTTTATTATAACCA
>JAOEHY010020066.1:0-10409 GCA_025447955.1 Psilopsiagon aurifrons
TGTGGGAGTTGCATTCTTTCGATTCTCCTTCCCATCCCGCCAGGAGCAGAGGGAAGAAAAAGGGGGAAGTGAGTGAATAAACTGCGTGGCTGATTTATGGCTTAAACCACGACACCTTGGAAGAGCTAATTCCAGAAAAAAAGGGAGAGATGAGTGAAAGAACTCTAGAGGCAGGATGTGGTTGCAAACACTTCATGTAGAAATTACTGGAGAAGGCCGCAGATCTTAAACCACTGAAAGCCACAGGCTACTGAGAAGGCTCACCTGACCAGTACTATCTGCCCAATATAGCTTGCTTCCTGCAGCCCATCCCTTTTACCACAAAACCATGAGCTCACAGCAGACACTCTTCCACTTGGCTGTGCCAGGTGCTGAATTGGGTTTGGAGTGTGATACGTATTAGCAATAAGCTCTTGCAGTACCAAAACAATTCTTAGTATATCGCTTTTGCTATTATGTTCCTTACATAATTATGATTTAATTGTGATGCAGTCATTAAGGCTAATCTGTGGCTGTATTACCTCATGGTTTTCTGTGAGCAGATTTTACTCTGCTTGGCAACTGTTTCAGCCACAGGCCTGGTAGAATTCTTCTTCAGTTTATTTATAAATATTGCCGGCTGATATTGTAATGTTAGGCATGGTTCTTGAAAGGTCACACTTGTCTTTTTGCCCTATGGTTTCTACCTGCTTCCATCTCAAGCAACACTGAAACATGCATGCCATACCTTGCAGCTAATGACATACTTCAGTATGCCCTAAACCTCCAATTATTTCCTTCCCTGGTAGTAAATACCTTTCATCTTTCAAAATGGTGTTGCAGGTGCTGCAAGCAAAATGCAGAGTAAAAGAACAACTGGGATGCAATGAAGAGGAGAATATGCAAAATTAATTAACTTATTATTCCTTAGGAAAATTCTTTGCACACAGTAGAAAGCTGCAGGTGCAATCATTCTCTGGCTGTTTTGATACTTCTGTGGCCTGCAGACATGCTCCTATCTCACTCCTGCTTGCACACACAGACTGCAGCAAAGATTATAGAGGGTCTCAAAGCAACAGAACCACATAAAAAAATAAAAATAATTAAGATCAGCGATGTTCCCAAGCCCCACCAACTTAGTCACTGCTGGTTACATTTGTGAGAGGAACAGAGACAGATCTTTCCGTGCACTTGTTTACAATTGTATAGGTACAAAAATATGCCTGCAGATGCTTACTCTCCACTAGGAAAGATGCTGGTGACAGAGGAATTGTTGAAAGTAGGCTGTGAAATGCACTTTGTGCACAGATTGCTGCTGTTGCCAACTTAGTGGAGCACATGCTGAATAGTTCTTAAAATGCTTTTTGATCAATATTACAATGGTAGTGCAGGGGCACGTTGACCAAAATTTACAGCCAGTGGGAGCAGATGGGCAATACAGGTGTAGATTGCAATGGCAAGCAATAGAAAAGAATCTTCCTGTATTTCTCCACATTAATTTCTATCTTAGATTAAATTTTGTCCTCTGATATTCTGATTATCAAAATGATGATCCCCAAGCATGGTGATCTTGCATAGTTCTGCATTAATTATGTGCAGTAAGGTTCAAGGACAGCCTGTGTATGTCATATCAACATCTCATGGTCTAGTCGTGGTACAGCTGTAAACTGCAAATCAGAAGAAGGTAGACCAGGAAAAGATGTATTGTCATTTGCTATGGCCCAGTGAAGGGGGAAGAAAACCATAGCATTCAGGAAACCCTATCAAATGGAAGCTCCTGCTTCCACATTCTAGAGCATTTTTTTCAAATCCATTGCTTCCCTTCCCTTCCAAATGAAATATCTTCAGAGAGAAGATGCTCTTTCTCCTAGGTCAGCTAAAATATAATGGGATTAAAATATGTTTTCTATAATTCATAGAAAGCTAATCAGAAATTGTTTCATTTGTCTCAAGGCCTCAGCAAGTGGGCAGCAAGCACATTGTCATCAGGAGGACTTACACATTTGTGAATTTTTTCTATTTTAACAATAAAAGAGACATCCACTGCCCTCATTGAGTCAAAAGTTGCCTTTTTGACAGGGAGACAAATTTTCAGGAATTGGATAACATTTCAATGCCTCAGCTTAAGTCACTGTAATGAGCCCAAGAATTTGGTTTTGATTATACAAAATACATGTTCAGTGAATGCAATAAGCATGAGTATTTGATCTTGGATATGGACACCAACTGGTAAGTGAAACTGTTGTTTGCTTTTCAGCATTAGGGGTTTCCTCAGCTTTCTCTTTGTATTCTTGCTATTATTCTGCTTTCGTCATTTCTCAAACATGCTACTGAAAGGGATAGTCATTACAAGGGAAAGAGTAGGACTATCCACAATTAAGCTTGCATTTCCATTTCTGATCAGCACTCGATAAGCTAGCAATAGACTTGCAGACTGCAGTGGAACTGAATTTTATTACTTGTATTTGTTCTTTGTCATTTAAAAGTACATGTAAGTTCCAAGTAGTACTGAAATCTAAGTATACAGGACACTAAATAAAAGCAGAACATGTCTGCAACATCCCTCAGGACTTTACAATCAAATTCAATCTACTCAGGTGTAATCAACTGGAAGTAAAAAGAACGTGGTACAGAGCAGGGGAAAGTCTTAACAGAAGGAATGTTATTTAATAACTGGCAGATGTACAGCACAAGGTTTTAGACTTAGAAGAACCAGGTTGGAGGAGGTCATGACTTGCCTATGGTGTGTAAGAGTATGAACAGACAGCTAGCAGTGAACTGAACAGGAAAAGAGAAATTGTTGTTCCAGCTACACTTTCTTAGGAATTTCAATCGGCAGAGTGAAAAAGAGGAAAAGCCAACATAAATCTGTGATTGTATTAACTGCAAGTTTTATTAACAAGGGAGACATGTAGATACTGTAACTTCTGAAAATGGGTTAAATGTTATGTGAAGAAGGGAGAAGAGAAACATGAATATAGAAGCCAGGACTGAGTGGGAAACTGTGGAAGAGCAGAGGTGAAAATGAGATAGGAAGCACTGCCAAGGCTGACAAATGGTAACGGGAAAGGAAGAA
Organism: Psilopsiagon aurifrons; assembly: GCA_025447955.1. NCBI lineage: Eukaryota > Metazoa > Chordata > Aves > Psittaciformes > Psittacidae > Psilopsiagon > Psilopsiagon aurifrons. The sequence continues at coordinate 3,056 of JAOEHY010020066.1, forward strand.
AAGTTTGCTTTGAACAGAGATAGGAAGAGCAGCAGAGATGGTGGAAAGAGTGATGAGAGGAAGAAAACAAGGAATTAGAACAGGCATGAGGTGAGGAGGAAGAAGAAAAATACAGAAGTCAAAAAGAAGAAAGCAAAACATAGCACAAGCCATTAGAAGGAAGTACGAGGAGGCAAAGTGGCACAGGTGTGGTGAGAAAATGGAGAGGAGATGACAGACAAGCATGGAATCACCTGGAGAAGAATCAATGGCACTGAGGGTAATCACTGAAAATAGGTCATAAACAGTCTTCCAGTAGGAAGCTTGGGCAGACAGCTCATCAGTGAGTCACTGAGGTGCAGGGCATCAGATTCATGATTAAGATGAATCTTCATGAAAGTTAATGAATAAGTTCAGGTTTATGAACAAGAACAGCCAGGCTGCCTTGTCTGTGGTTGTCCCTACAAGTCTGACAAGTGCCAGCCACTTTGATTCTCTAAGGAGTGATAGTCTTTATCTACTTTCTTAGGGAAGTGTTCTTAGTTTTTTGCTTGTGTAGAATCCCACATTTCTGGTGTCAAAAATGTTTTAGCTTTCAGTAGCAGTGCAACATGAGCAACTGATTCAAAACATTTGGTTGAAGTGGTAGTTATTTAGACAGAACCCCAACATTATTTCACCTGCAAACTAGTTGCATTTACTTATCAGCACAAAACATCAAATTAGGGATTAATTTATCTTCATCAGATTGTTCATAGAAAAAAATATTAGAAAGGGTGACTGCAAAACGCAAATATTAATTTTGAAATCTGATAACAGGAACCTAATATATTTCTGAATTATTCAGTGGGACACTACAGTAGTGGTAGATGATATTTAAATTATTAACAGCATAGCTTTCCATTTCATAGGCAAGACATTCCCACATTGTGTGATCAGACAGATTGCATTTGTTAAGAATTCCAATCAGTACACTATAGTACCATCTGTACTGCTAAAAATAAGTAATATAGAGAGGTGTTATTCCATAATTTACACAGGAAGTTCTAGCTTCTGGGTTTTAATTCTTTTTTTTAAGAAATAAAACAGTACTCGTGCCATAATTTTTGTGTGATTTTAATTTTTTTCAGTTAGTGCTGTTGTCTGAAGCGTGTTACTTACACAGTACCGTAAATGCACATGGCACTTTACACACAAGCATGCTAGAACCTATATTGAAGGATGTGTCATTCGACCAAAACAGATAGGCTTAATGTTTTGCATCCCAAAATCCACATATCTGTCTGCCTACCTCTGTTTAGTTCTTCATTTACCACATACATTTTAAATGCTTGTAGTGTCTGGCCAGCCTAGAATTGGATAAAATTCTACATTTGTCATTTTAGATCAAAAATAGATCAGGTCCTGCAACTGTAGTGACGACCAGTGTTGAACAATATGCCAGCTTGGTTACGGCATGCAAAGACTGATAGTTATTCCTGCTGTTCAGAGCAAATGCCAATTCAGGAGAAAATGTCCTTATTTTCTGCTGAAAAATGTGTCTCACCTTCTGGGCACTTCTCCCAGGAGCAGTCCATATTTGTCATCAGGGTGGGCTGCAAAGTTGTGCCATCTGCTAGGTAAATTTTCCTGACATAGATGCTAATTCTCAAGCAGCTGACCAGTACAAAATACAGGCATGTGTCATGATGTGCTTCATCAGGCAGCATTGGGATACTTCACTCACATGGCATTGGTGAGAGGCTTTACACAGTTCCCTCCTCGCTGACCACAGAACAATACCACATCTGCCCCAATGCAGCCCTAGAGCACGCTATGAGATTACTTCACTGGGTTGAAATTATAGTTTAGCATGCAGTTGAGGTCATCAGTGACAGCAAAAGTGCCAGAGAATTGGGCAGCTACTGGGTAATCTGAAGAAACTGAGTTTCAGCTCCTGCCCAGTGAGAAGTGTTTCATGCTATAAGATCCGCCATTTATGTTTTCTCAGCTTCCTGCTTGAAAATGATAGCTGAGAGATAACAAGTTAAGACTCTAGTCCTGAAAATGCTTCCCAATGGTGTAATTTCTGTGATGTTTTTCTGGTCAGGCATATGTTAGCCCAGGGCCTGAGATCCTAGAGATGGTTGAATGGGCTGGCCAGGGAAGCTGTGAATGCTCCATCCCTGGCAGTGTTCAAGGACAGGTTGGACGTAGCCTTGGGTTATATGGTTTAGTGTGAGGTGTCCCTGCCCATGGCAGGGGGGCTGGACCTAGATGATCTTAAGGTCCTTTCCAACCCTAACTATTCTATGATTCTATGATTCCAGCCTGAGGACCAAGTTGCACTTCAGAGATGAAAGCTGAGCAACTACTATGGCTTTTGCACTCCTAGGTCTGACCAATGGCTCTGAGCAGCTAACATCCTGGTGTGGCCCCACTTACTGTTCCTTTAGCAAAATCAAACCCATTATGCCAAGTAGGATGGTGCATAAATAAATAAATCACTCACTGAAGCTGTGAAGCTAGTGCTTGCCAGAACTGTATATAGCAGTTCCCAAAGAAAACTAGAAGGAAAAAAAAATGTTTTAAAATAACATTTTTAACTACAATTTTTTAGGCCAACTAATAATTTAGAATGTAACTGCATCTGTGGATGTGTTGAAGTGGAATAAATATGGAATAAATGGAATATCGATATCAAGCAAATATTTTAAAGGATTAGAAATATACTCTTCCTCCATACTATCCATCTTTTAAGCACTAAAGTTTTGTGAAAATGATTCAGATATAATTCTACATCTTCAAATCTGATAGAAATGAATTTCCATCCCATTCCTGATTTATAGCCTGCAGGATTGTGAGTCAAATGATCGTGACTCTTGCTAAGGCAAGATAAAATGTTGATTCTTGAGTACTGTGCGTGTGATCTTTCGAAGAAAGTGGAAAGTACGCAATGCTAAGTACATTTATGTAATGCTGTGTAAATTGCCAATTTAAGGCTTTTGGGGCTTTTTTTTGGAAGGGGGGGGGTTGTTGTTTTTATTAATGCCCATTTCTTAGCAGTCCTTATTGTGACAATAATGATTGGACTTCCAAGAATTTTGTGTTTGGTATATCTAGGTTTTCTGAAAATTTTGCCTCAATTATGGATGTTAAGAAATTTTGAAAATCCTAAATTCTTAAAGTCAGCTCACACTTGAACATAGAATTATAAGATGGTTACAGATCTCCTTAAAGAAAAAGAAAAAAAAAAGAAATTGAAGAATTATGTCTCATGTAATATCCTCCTAGGAAGCTTAGGAAACACAGGTTGGATGAATGGACAGTGAGGTGGATCAAAAACTGGCTGAAAGGCTGGGATTTGTGGAGTAGAATCCACTTGGAGGCCTGCAGTCAGTGGGACTGGTCTTATTCAACTTCTTTATCAATGGAATGCACCCTCAGCAAGTTTGCTGATGATACAAAGCTGGGGGCAGTGGCTGATCATCTGAAGGCTGTGCTGCCATTCAGTGAGACCTCAATAGTCTAGAGAATTGGGCAGGGAGAAACATAATGAGGTCCAGTGAGGGCAAGTGTAGGGTGCTGCATCTGGGGAGGAAGAACCAATACAGGCTGAGGCTGACCTGCTAGAGAGCAGTTCAGCTGAGAAGGGCCTGGTAGTATTGGTGAGTGACAAGTTGACCATGACCTGGCAGCGTGCCCTTGGGGCCAGGAGGGACAATAGTGTCCTGGGCAGCACTAAGTGTGGCCACCAGGTCAGGGGAGGTGATCCTCGCTCTTCTCAACCCTGGTGAGGCCACAGGTGGAGAACTGTGTCCAATTCTGCGCTCCTCAGTCCAAGAAAGGCAAGGAGCTACTGGAGAGAGTCCAGCGGAGAGCCACAGGGATAATCTGGGCTCTGGACCATCTCTTTTAGGAGGGTAGATTATGGAAGTTGGTCCTGTTTAGTCTACAGAAGACTGAGAAGTCTTCTGTATAATATCTTCAAGGCCTGTGCCAGGAGGATTGTACCAAGACTCTCAGTGATGCCCAGCGATGGGATGAGGAGCAAAGGCCAAAACCTAAAGCACAAAAAGTTCCACCATAACATGAGGAAGAACTTATTTAGGTTGGGTGTGGCAGAGCACTGGAACAAGCTGCCCAGGTGGGTTGTGGAGTTTCCTCCTCTGAAGACATTCAAAAAACACCATTCCTGTGTAACATACTGTCCTGGGGTCAGCAGTAGCAGCCTTTTTTCTCTTTCTTAGTTGCTGGTGCAGTGCTGTGGTTTTTGACTTACAGCTTGGGAACACCGCTGATAACACCGATGTTTTCAGTTGTTGCTCAGCAATATTTACTCTGACCAAGGACTTTCTGAGTCTCATGCTCTGCCAGGGAGGAGGGGAAGCTAGGAGGAAGCAGAGACGGGACACCTGACACAAACTAGCCAAAAAGGTATTCCATACCACAGCACATCATGTCCACTATATAAACTGGGAGCAGTTACCCAGGAAGACCAGATTGCTGCTGGGATTGGGCTGGATATCAGTCAGCAGATGGTGAGTAGCTGTATTCTTCATGAAGGATACTTAAATTTCTGTGAGGCTTTTTCCTCTCTGTAAGCAACATAGTGGAAGAAATCAGAAAATAATAGGAAAAGCCCACATGATCACAACTGCTTGAGATGATCTACAGTTCATAGAGTGGTATGGAAATATATTACTTTGACTTTTATTTTTCCCTTTTTTGTTACAGTGTTTTTAAGTGACTTTGTCTTGGCCCAGAATCAGTTTTTCTGATACGTCCAGAATTAAGTATTTGTAAAACTTAAGTACTGAAAGATGTACAATTTGTTCTTTACAATTTGGCTCCTCTTGTAATATTCACTTATAAACCCAGATGAATACAGAAACACATGCCTGGCTGAAATGTACAACCCTTGCAGTTAGCCTTAATTGCTTCCTCATTGCATTCTTTTTTCAAACCTTTCCCCTCCAGTTTTGTTCCCAAGACTGTGAAGACATTTCTGCCTGGCTTTATGTTTGCAGATGATTGAAGGCAATTTCTAGATAAACTTGGTTACCATTCATGGGCTGTATTAGACAATAGCTACTCTGCCTTCTGCATGATGCCAAGCATGAAACTTGGCCAGAATACATCTTATTGCAGTTCAGCCTAATATTTAATATGGAACATTTTCGATATTTCTTTCACCAGAAAGAAATAATTTTGCATTTTAAATAACATGCTAAAAGTACTCTGACCAAGAACCCAGGAAGTAATTTGGTTTATCATAGTGATTTGGTTTAATCATAGAATAGTTAGAGTTGGAAGGACCTTAAGATCATCTAGCTCCAACCCCCGTGCCATGGGCATGCACACCTTGCACTAAATCATATCACCCAAGGTTCTGTCCAACCTGGCCTTGAACACTGCCACGGATGCAGCATTCACAACTTCCCTGGGCAACCCATTCCAAATGGCAGGCTTGCACAGGTAGGCTAGTATGCTTACCAGAGGAGGAAAATGCTGAACCAGCAGTTACAGACACTGCCAGCAATGTGGTATGCCAACACTGGGACTATTTTTATGTACAGATATATGGCAACTATCACAGTGTTCCAAGAGATGTGAATCAGTCTTGTTAACTGTCAAAGAACATATTCAAGTGGTTTCCTAATAGACTTGCTTTATTATTATTCCAAAGCTCACAAACCTGAACAAGCAACAAGTTCCTTATACTTTAGTCTTTCCTATGAAATAAATAATATATATCTTACTTTAATTTGAAGGAGAATGAAACAAAACTGCTTTATGCCTTTCAAGAAGTCATGTCTTCTTAGCCATGCCAAAAGACTTTTGTTTGGATGACAGCTTTGGAAATGTACTCAGACTATCCAATTTTATCTGAAAGCTAAAACACAGTGGTCTAGAGAAGGTTAACCTTCAAATTGTGTTTGCATAAGAAGTGCTTTACTGAAATGAAAGACATAGGAGCTGTAAATTAGCACTAGAGCTATGAAGACAAAAAAATTGCAATTTATACACATAGTAAAGCCACTGTGGCCTCTCACTCACCTGCCCCAAGGGGAAACAAACTATTCTTTGGAAAAAGTGTTTTTTTTCCCTGTAAGGTCTTTTGTCAGTATAGCTAAGCTAGGTAGGGATTCAAACTCTTCATACCTTTGTACTGTTCCCAAGCAAATTCCTTGTAATGTAAACTCACATGAGTATTGGATTTTCATTTGTAATATCTGCACATGAGGTCATTTGCTCCTATGTCCGGTAGGTTTGTCATAATTCCTAGCAAATACTCATGCTCAGGTATGATCTTTGGCTAAAATTGCCTTCTGAAACCTTCAAGCTGATTCAAGCTGATTGCCTCCCAGCTGATTCATCTTAGTAGCTTCCTCTGGTTAATTAACAATTTTCTAGGAGATTCCTGCCACAGATAAGATCATATTGTAAAGAGCATCTTCCTACAATATTTCATTAATATCATATGATTCATAATCGGTTTGCTGTTGCATTGGTTGCTATACAGCTGCTGCTAAAATGAACTCTGAGCTGTTTCCAATAGTTTTTCTCATCTATTATGTGAGCCCATGTGCTTAGTTATGCACTCTGGCATGGTACAGGAAAGGAGAAATTCCGTCTGGGAGCTGAAACAAAGCTCTCTGGCAAACCTCTGATGAATGGTTAGAAGTCAGAGGTTTCTGTACAGCACGTCATACCAAAGGCCCTGATAAATGATATATCCAAGGCAAGCTAGTTCTTTTTATACTAGGAAGCAGGCCCAAGTCATTGTTTCAGGTGCTGAACTGCAGTTGCTCATGCTGCCTAGCTGTTAGGAGATTCGTTGACATAATTTTGGTAACCATTGACTTCCCTTGACAACTTCTAGGAGTGGTTTGGGAGCACTGTCTAGGATTTATTCCAAGTGCATGGTATGGCTGAGATCAGCCTTTTTAAAGGGAAGAAGGAGGACAAAGGAAAAGGAGGAGCTCTACACCAATTCATTTAGCCATGTAGAGGTAGTCAATCAGACTAGGTTTGTCTAGAAGATAGAAGCAAAGACCTTTTACTGCCTTAAGGACTCCAATTTCTAGTAAAAATTCATCTCTCCTGAGGAAGATATTTATTTGTATTTACTGCTGTTTCATTGGCAAAACATTTGTCTTCCCACTAGATTCTATTGAGAGCAAGGTAAAGCGTAAGAGAGAGCAAAGTTTCATCCTGTTTAATGGCATGGGATTTGTTAGCAGTGTAACCATCCTCTAGAAACCTGCAGCAGCGATAGGTCAACAGTGATGCTGAGAAGAAATTCTGACTGTACATGGCTGTCGTGGTTTAAGCCATAAATCAGCCACGCAGTTTGTTCACTCACTTCCCCCTTTTTCTTCCCTCTGCTCCT
>JAOEHY010020067.1:0-30045 GCA_025447955.1 Psilopsiagon aurifrons
GCTCCATCCCTGGTGGTGTTCAAGGCCAGGTTGGACATAGCCTTGGGTGATAGGGTTTAGTGGGAGGTGTCCCTGCTCATGGCAGGGGGTTGGAACTTGATGATCTTAAAGTCCTTTCCAACCCTAACTGTTCTATGATTCTATGAAACAGCTCAGAAAGGGAGGAGGCATTAAAGTTTGTTCGGAATCTGTTTGTTGGAGATACTTCCATCTTGCTTGCATGCACAGTGAGGGTCCCACCTGACTGAAAAAAAACAGGCTGTGAGTTTTGCGACAGACCCCCACCACTGCTATCATTTTATATTTTGATATTTTTTACCTTATTCACAAAACAAAAGAAAAACTCTATGAAAGTACAGTTTTGTTTTCAACACTACATTCTATTTGGAAGAAAATGTTTAGGTGTGGAATTGTTCAGTGCCAGAAAAATCTCCCATTTTTCATGTGACCTTACGACAAATTTTGAATCAGAATTTTATCCCAGTGTCAACTTGGAAACATAAGACTTGAATTCAGTGCTCTTGGTTTAGAAGACAATAATTTCTGTTGAGTTGGCCTGAGACACTTTTATAGCTTAAGTTTGGAGGTGCAGAACATGAAGCCACATTCATTTTTGTGGAGTGGCTTCTGCTTAGCATTTAATCACAATCGATGGCAAGTTAACATCTTGTATAGAATATTAGAGAGATCTGCGAGAAGACCTTTATTTCCTTTCCCTTTTGATTTTTTTTTTGTTTTGAAAATTGTTTTTGTTTCTTTCCTTAAGGTAGTAACATGGAGAGCATGAGGACTTTTTCCAATGTTAAGTTCCACAGGGGAGAGACGTGCTTTCTCAGCACAGATTTTTAACTCCTTTGATCCTCCCTCTTAGCACATGTGCAGTATGAACTTTGTCTTTCATTTGATGCTATGAAAGCCTACTATGCGAAGGCATTGTGTTCTTGAAGAGTAGGATGACTAGTATTATGATAGCACACCAATTTTGCTGTCATAATTGATGTAATAGAGGGGAGATCTCTGCCGAGACTGAAAAATGCACTATTTAATTGCATACAGACAATATACATTTTGTGGAAGATAGAGAGGCAGGTGATGGCTCACTGTTCAGGAGATGCTGGCTTTTCAGAACAGATGGCCATCTCAGAAGATCTCAGCCCCTTCATCCATGAGACTGAATGCCTGAGGTAAATCTCTTAAATGTTCTTGCTACCTCTTTCTTTGTGTTAGTGGCACCTTCCTCAGATGCAAGCTGAGTCTATGCTGCTTCTTTGGATTTCATCACAGGGTCCTTTTAAAACTTTACTGACACAAAAGTGGCCTCAGTTTTGTATGGTACTTATTTTCTGTACTCATGCCAGTGGCATTTAGTTCAGAATAGCTATAGGAGACCATTGTCATGAAGACAATGTTACTATAAAAGCTCTGTCTTCAAAAATCTTGTTAGTATGAGAAGAGGAAGGAACGTTTCCTAAACAAACTTCAGACTTTCCATATCTTCCATCTTATTCAGAGCATCTGCCTTCTAGCATGGGAATATTTCTCACTCAGATCACTCCCATGACAACTGCAAGATCCTTGAGGGTTTAGCAAAACTGGATAGTCCTTTCCCAACACAGTTAACACACCTACAAATATGTCTGTAACAGCTGTGTTATTTTCAAGCGCTCTATGTACAGCTCTATGATAATGATTACTCAGTGTAGCATAGCCTTCATTAAGCAATGTTTCACAAGAATGGCTATAGTTCACAGCAGAACTTCAGATACTTCTCTTGAAAGTATCAGGGGTTGCCTATTTTGTCATCTATCTGCTGTTAAAGTTGATGTGTAATAGAAGTAAAATTGATGAGTTTAGAATCTTTCAACTTCTACCAACCCAGATAGAAAAAGCAACTCAGAGTTTTGAAGATGAGTAGAAAGCCAGTTATGCTTGAAGGAAGTATGGTGTATGAAAAAGAATTTATAGCCTAAGAGGGTTTGTTTGTGTGTCTTTCACCAAATGTAGTTCAACCTATGATGTATTTACAGTTACTGGTGGTTAGCACCCAGGGAGGGTCTCCTGATTCATCCCAAGTGCTGTGTCTACATAGAGGAAGGGTACACAGCCGGGTGTGGTGCTAGAAGTTTTTCTTGGGTTGGGTCATTACTCATAAGCACAAGTGAATGTTCTTAGGGCCAGTGAGGCCACAGTGGCTCAGGTAGGTCATCCTAAATAAATGTCAGTAAATGAAGTGTTCCACATCACATCATCCTTGATGTTCCTTCCACTGCACTAACTGGTACATTCAGAAAGGCATTCAATGTAGAGATCTGTACTAAAAGTGCCTCAGAAAGAAATCAAGCTTGAAACAATTTTTCAGATCTAAAAATAGTGTATGGCTTATATGCAACTACAGAGGACACATTTACAAGTTTTTGGATCTGTACATACATTGGTTAGTACTGCACCTCTAATTATTTCCAGAATAAATAAGGCAGAAAAACCAGGCATTAATTTTATCCTGCTTTGAAGCGGTACTGCCCAAGAAGATACAAAGTCACTTGAAATTATTTTGACTTAACTCTTCGGTGTATCTGTCTCAATATCAGTGACTGTATGAATGACAGTACAGATGGACATTATGTGTGACAGGGGAAGCTAAAAAAAGTCATGCTATTTCCAAAGTAATGCAAATTAAAATAATATCAAGTACTAAACTTTTCTTCATCGGCGTCCATGTAGAGCTCTGTACCGGAAGTATGCATGAAAGAGGGAAAAGGTGACAGTTGATAGTGTACAACTTGGGTTCTCTGAACTTAAAAATACACTGGAATTTAATAGGAAAATCTTATTCTAAAGAGGAAAAAGTTGCCATCAACTGTAGGGAGTTGTTTTCAGTGTGATTATTCAAACTAAGTACTAAGTTTTTCAAAACCTATTTTGAGAAATTTATTTTTTTTTACTAAATTGTGCATATATATGTAAGTGTATATGTGTGCATATATGTGTATATGTATAAACTTGCACATATATACATAGAAATAGTTGTGTGTCAAAGAGAGATGTTAATTCTGAAGGTGTAAGAGGTACATGTACATGAAGGTTTATCTAATGAAAGCAGTATGAATTACAGACGAACACACGTCAGCCTCCTGTCTGTGCATTTCTAGCGTACTTGCCACTGATCTAAGTGGTAACTGCAGGATAGATAGTCTTCCTATTCAGAAATGACTAGTTGGTTTGAGTGTATTGTTGTACACCTTTAAAGAAACCTTAAAAATGCCCAACTTTAGAAGTGAATGTGCTAAGCACTCTCAGAAAACCTGGCAAAGCCTTTCCATCTCTCCTACTTTACTCATTCCAAGTCCCTGTTTTCAAAGTCCTATTCACATTTGACAAAGTTAGGCCTATATATCAGCCTGAACATGGATCATCTAAATTTGTTAGTAACAGGCAATAGCTAGAGACTTTGTGAATGTTCACTGTAGTTCAGGGGGGCAGGCGTAGCTTTGATTTCATAATTAAATACCTTTAAATCTGTCTGCCTTCACTCTGAACTTCTTGCTCTCTGTTTCAACTCCATTGTTTATTGCTGGTCTAATGGTTATGTTTAAGGTATGTAAACAGATTTATTTTAATGTATATTATTTTCATTTTTTATACTCATGTAAGAGTTTTCCATTGATGTCTGCCATTACAAAACTGTGGCTTAATCCATTTATGAAGCATTTTAAAATCAAATAGTAACAGAATTTACTTCATATTAGGGCTGAAGAATCAACAGAGTGGAATTTTGGAAATCGTTTCATTTTATTACAAAATTTGGATGGTTGCCCTGAATTCAGACAGACATGGATATATCTGCTTTAATTTGCATCTCTTAAGATGTTTTAGGTACACGAGAACATATAAAAGATATGCCTATCCCCTGTTAAGAGCTGCAAAACCAGTAACACTTTTTGGTTTTTTGAGCTAAAAAGTCACAGCCAAATCGAGCCAGATGTAGCAAAATCCATCTTGTATGTTTTACATGAAAAGTTTCAGAAATAAAACTGGCAAATGAGGTGAATTTCACAATATGAATGGCAATAAAATATTTACCACTGTGCAAAAGCCACTGTAATGCTGCAGTAAAGATAGTTTTTGCACCATCCAAAAGTACTTATAAATAGATAGGTTTCAATTGACAAGTTGCTTATTCAGGCATGTGCTCATATAGTAACTGCATTCATTACACAGACATTTCTACTAATCCTTCAGCTACACTAATAAAAGAGTTATCCTTTATAGGCTGAGTGTAGTAGCACAGGGTTCTTTTTTTTAACTGTTAACATCCTTCAAGACCAAGGGTGGTAATTATTGGTGACTGTAGTTGGTTTTCAGCAAATGAGTTGAAAATTGATAACCCTTGGCAGCATGTAAAGTGGGGATTCCTTGCAGAAAATGGAAACACCCTTACTCTCAGGAGCAGCTTATTACGTATGCTGTATCTTAAGTAGATTTGTTTCTGCTCTTTAAAGAAAAAAAAAACCCAGTGAAAAAAAGCAGTCTTGTTGGGCTTGTTAGTTTGTTTTACTGTTTTTATAGCATTTACTCTTTCTTTGATTTTGTTGTTAAGGCAAGAAAATAAGTTTGTGGATTCAGGGCCTCTTCACTGAGCAAGACAAGGATGACAGGAAGGGGCTAGTGAGTGAGTCACTGCCATTCTGTACTGGTGTAGATAAAAGACCTATTACAAATTTAATCTATTACTGATCTAAACCTAAATTGTGTCTCTGCAAGAACAGAGTGGTTTGGGAACAAAAATCTGTAATAATTAATTCTGCTTTCTGTATAGGAAGTTGACCCAAGCATGGAAGTCCATTTTTCTGTTTCCACTTTACTCTGACCTGAATGTTTTCTCAGAACACACTGAGAAACTTTTAATCACCAGTGATGTCACATATCCTTTCTCCATTTTTCCCCTCCTGTTTATTTTAAACCTCAGTGACCCCTGTGAGTCACTGCAACAGTTCTTGGCCAAAAATCAGTGTAATGAACCAGGCAAAGAAATACTCCGCAAAAAAACATGCAAGAAAACCGGGATCAACAGCATGAGAATCTTCAAAACTGCAGGTTAGCCTAGTAATGACATCACTGCTGCATTTTGCAAGTCACATTTAGAAGTTAACCCCTACGATTCAGCTCTTTTCCAATGTCATCTATAAATGAGCACCATATTTTTTCTGTGTTAAAGGCAGTTATTCCATTCACCTTCAAGCCTCTTGTCTTGCTTAATTTTCGGGGTCAATTTACCAGAATGGTGAACTGCAACAAAAATCATCTTTGTATTTCTATTTCCAACTTCTCTGGCATGGAGTTGGCTTGCCCATTTTGTGTTTCTCAGCTCTCTGCCAGTTTTGTGACATTGTGGTCTCTAGAAAAGCACCCTGGATTTTTATAGTTCTTTATGTGCTTTTGCTCCACAGCAATCTCATGTTGTCCCTTCCTAGTAGTAGTTCCCTATCCTTCCCTCCCTCCCTATAATCTCTCTTCCCTACTTCCTTAAAGTTCGCCTATGAATTCTTGGTAGGAAAGATGCTAGGAAGGATCTTAAGATTGCAGTTAGTGCTAGCAAACTGCTTGCAGCAACATGAAAAATGTAATTTGTAGTGAGATGAGGGTTACACGAAGGAGTGGAAAAAAGGCATTTTTCCCTTTGCCTTGGCTGAGCCCCCTGGAAGGGGGAGACAAGGGCAAGTACCTTTATGTTTAAGGGGGGTATAGAGCACTGTAAGCCTTGCCAAAAAACTTGTCACTGTGGAGGAAGAACAGCAGCACAGAGACAGTGATGATGGTCCCCATGGAACTGCTGAAACAAGGAAAAAGCTTAGCACTATTCATCAGGCGGGAAGGCATAAGTGTTTCCTTGAGCACAGGATTGAGCAGTAAATGACGAGACCAACTACTACGTTGTCAGAGACAGATGGCAGACCAACATAAAGTAGCAGATGCAGCTGAAGAGCAAAGGTAAATCACAGCTTGGCAATAGGCCAAAATTAAAAGAACCAAACTTTAGGCGCAAACGCCAGTGTACTGTAGGGCTTTTAATAGCCCACGTGGTCTGACTGGCTGTGGCTGTTTGGGAGTGCTCCAGCCATATCTATGATTTTTTTTTTGTTTTATTCATCTCAGTTGGTCTTAAACAGCTCAGGTTTTGGTGTTGTCAGCACTATCACTTCCCATTTTAGAGGCTTGTAATTCAACTGTAAATTCTCTCCAGTCCCAAAACCAGGTGTAGTGAATACAGCTTTAACCAGTCTGCATTTTTGTTTACAAGTGAAAAACAGGCAAGTAGTTCTTAAGCTTGGCAAGCTACTTGAATCAGATAATGTTTGTAATCTGTAACTGCAGAACTGGCTTACTGTCATGCTAAGCAGAAAGGTTGATTGTAGTTGAAGTATGTCTTGCATTTGATCTCCGCTCCGCAAGGGCTTTTACTGCTGTGGTAATCTCTAAGAAAGCTGATAGGCAAGCAAAGTGACTTCAAATGAATTGATGTAGAATAACTTCTGCAGTTTCAAATAGAACTTCAGCCTGAGTCTTGTATAAATTATTGCAGGAGAGAAAAAAAAGGAAATGGCCTATGGAAGCAATTTAAGAACTGAGGTGGAAATGAAACAGTGATAGTATTGAGAATATGAAGTGTTGTGACACCATTCATAGAGGGTACAGACAGCAAGATTCTCCCTTCTGTCTGCACTTGCTGTTTTACTGCAGAAACAGTTGTCAAATATGATTCAGATTTTGAGGTGTTCCTAATCAGAACTATAGCAAACTTTTCTAACTGTTAATGAGGAGAATTGACAGTGAGGTCAGTAGGATTTTCCCAAGTTTCCTGAACAACTTGGAGAAAGATTCATTCTCTTGAGGTTAAGCTCTTGCTTATCCTATTCCTTTGGCATCCTGTGTCAATTACCCTTTTTACAAATGCTTCCCTCTCTTGCACAATACCAAGAGGTTTGTGCTTTGATTGGGTGACAGCAGCTACCTAACTTACTGCAAATGTTGCAGACCACCCTTCTGTGTGTGCAAGGACTCACAAATGCAGGTACACTTGCTTGTAGCGGCCCTCTCTCCACCTCATGGCAAAACATCAGTCTAGGATGTTCTGCTGCACAAGGTGACATGTCTGGGATTCTTGTTCCTCAGTGGTTTATCCATGCTGCATGTGATTTGAACGCCGGCTGCATGACATCACTGACTGTAATCAACTGTTGTGGATATCGTGGGATCTTGGGATTTCTGCTCTTTCAAGCATTCTGCTTGAGGCAGAATTTCAGAGTCTCCGGTTAAGGTTTTATTCTTTCCATGAGGTTTAACTTAGTGAAAGAGTTGTCAGTTCTGTGAATGTCACTCTTACCGTGGCAGGGTGGGTTGGTTGGTCTGATTGGTTGTTTTTTAAGAGGAAAGGTTTGCAATTTTTTATTAAAAGCAGTTTTGAACCCTGTGTTGTTTTGCTGGCAATGCCTTTAGCCGAATGGTCAGTTTGATGCTGTGTGTAGAGGCTTGGGGAACTGGGCCAAGGAAGCTTGGGAAGAGATGACATTAGTTTCTTAAAACCAAAAAAAAATTCCTTTGTGTGTTAGATCTTTGCCTGATGTTTTTTCGTACGTTCATACTATAAATTATTTTGCATACGGCAAATGTTGGGGTTTTTCATACGAGTTTACTTGCTTGTGAAAGTATTGGAAAGGCAGCGAAGGTACCTGCTGTGACAACTGAGCACAAGTAGGATATGTTGACACACTCTCCCTGTGTGTGTTTTGGATCACTGCAGATATGTCCACCTTCCAAGACATAAATCCAGAGGAAAACCTGATATCCTCTCTGATGCTGCTTCTTGCTGTAATGATGTTTCTACAAGGTTCTGCATCAGTGAAGACAAATGGGTTTTGTATTATGGGATGGCAAGGTAATACCTATGCAGAAAAGCAATTGCATTTGTTTTTTAAGCATTCATGCTTTGATTTATTGTCACTGAAATTTAATCCAGGGGGTGTTTTTCCTTTGGACTTACTCAGTGAGAGTTCTAGTGAAAATATTGCATCAGCACTTCAGGAATGGAGCAGCAGTGCTATTCTGATCTGTCAAATGCAGGGGCCATGAACTTCCCCTGAGAAACACAGTGAAACAACCCTTCTACTCACTTCAGGACTGGTAATGTAAAGAATACTTCCCAAACTGGGGCCCCTACAGTAGCCCTCACAACTTGTTCTGCATGTGAGCCTGACTTTTCTGCATATTCCTTCAGTGGAGGAAAGTTACTTATGTGTTTGTAGATTTGTCAGGGTGGATCCCAGCACAACAGTAAGAGCAGCATCTCTGAAAAAGTAGAGACTCTGCAAACTTATCTCAGCACACTGTTACCGGACCTTAAATGTGCCTTAGCCCTTGTGAATATTCCAAAATTTATTTGGAAAAGTAATGAAAAAAAAAAAGTAGATAATTGAGGAAACTAACTGAAATAATATTGTGCATTTTAAGCATTTAGACACCCTCACTAAAGTCATGCTATTTGTTAGAAGCTTAAAAAAAACTTTTTTGTTAATGCTTGGCAAAAGTGCCTATGTGTGAGTTCTTGTATGTGTGCATTTCTGTGCCTTTTAAAGGCAAATAATGCTAATATGTCTTTATAATTTACTGCCCTGTTTGCACTTGATACCATCAGCAATCTCAGCACAACTCTGGAAATGGTGT
Organism: Psilopsiagon aurifrons; assembly: GCA_025447955.1. Lineage (NCBI taxonomy): Eukaryota > Metazoa > Chordata > Aves > Psittaciformes > Psittacidae > Psilopsiagon > Psilopsiagon aurifrons. The sequence continues at coordinate 8,719 of JAOEHY010020067.1, forward strand.
TTAATTGTGGTGAAATGAGAGCATGGATATAAAATTGTTTTGTAAATCTCACTCCTAAATATTTACTGTAGTGCAGCCATGGGATGGGAGGGTTTAAGAAATGGTGTTTGGAAGATGTCGTAGCTCATCCTGTGCCAGGGCTTGGAAAGGATGATATAGCACTGCTTTGACTAGGAGTCCCAGTTAAGAGAGATTTTAATTACTCTTCTGATTTTTCCTCATTTAAAACCAAAATCTAGGTAAGAATATACACACATCCTCCTTATCCTTACTTGGTTTTATTGCTGCTGAAACAAAGTAGCAGCGAAACCTACATGTGCTATTGTCAGAAGCATGCAAGGAACACAGTGACCACTTTAGCCTTCCAGCACCTGATGCTTGGCCTGAGAATGGCATCAAGCTGTATGTGTGTGTGTTGACAGCACAGAACATGTGGCTCTTGCTTGGAGGTTCTTGCTTTTGTTTGATCCTTTCTTACCTGTGGCTTTTGCCATGAAATTCTCCTTTCTAAGGCACCATTAAGAGACATTTGGCAACCTCCCAGGTTCCTATTCACATTTTCTTCTACTCCCTGGACTTGGTGACAGGCCTTTTTGGTGGGAATAACAGCTTTATCTACAATCATACCAAGGGGGTCTTTCACACCCTGCTCAGTCCAGCACCACAGGGAGTAGTAGTTGCTTGTTCTGTTGCCTCTCACTTGCCTTAAATCACCACTTCATATGTTTACCTTCACTGTTGCAACTCATTTACAGCTGCCTCCTTGTCTTCAGGATGCTCTTTGAGAACCTCCCCAGGACCCTCCTTTCTCCGGCAGCACAGCCCTTCTGCAGTTAGGCTCTCTCCAGCTCCCACTGCTCCAGGATGATCTCCTGAAAGGAAACTACAGGCTTCACAGGCAGAATTTGAAGAGAAAGCCCCTGATGGACTTGGCTGTTAACCCTTGAGTTAGCAAAGTTAATTCAGATGGCTTAAGGAAAGGAATGGGAGTGCAGAGATTTCTTGTCCTTCCTCTTGGCTTCTCTCAAATGAAAGGAGATTGGAATTAAGTTTTCTCCTAAAGTAAGTGTTAAGTGGGACATCCCTGTGTGTTAAGAAAGGGATACTCAACTAATGGGGGGATAGGAGGAAAAGAGGCAACATTATGCACTCATAAAATCTTAGAAATGGAAAAAGACAGCCATTGTTTTGTTATTGAGGTTCAGGCAGCAATGTGAGATGTCAGTCATGGCTGACACCCCTAGGGGAGTGGGCATTGCACACAGCCCTCTTGCAGGAGCTGCAGCTTACGGTGACTCCTAGTTGGATGTCATCTTACTCAATGCTGACACGGCAGAGCTCATGTCCATACAGCTAAACAATTTTTCTCTCTGAAACAACATTGGCCTATTAGGAATGGTCCCTGTCCCATCCTGATGTCCAGACTTGACTATGCCCACATATTGCTTGAAAGAGAGTTAGCTGGCCTAAGCCAAAACCATGCCAGAGGCCTTGCTACCAATTCAGCAAGATGGGTGGGCCTGTGCTTAGACACTCTTAGTTTGGCCAGTCTAGATATAGCTGAAGAATACAGTTCCTCCTCCAGGAAAACCACAGTCCAAGGCAGAGGAATAAAAACATCTGGTTTTAGCCATTAGTTTTATGTACAAGTTAGTGTGATTTTCTGCTAGCGGGTAGAGGAGATGTGAGGTAAAGCATCTTCTAAAAGGCAAAGTGCTTTTCAGGTGACCTTAGAGCCATTGGTTTTGTATATAGTTACACATATGGAAGATGTCCCAGAGCTGACAAAGAGAAGCTTGTTACTTTGGCAGAACAAATAAAGCACAGATAAAAGAAGTAGATAACAGCAGCCTTGACAAGAAAACATGAAAGAGGAAAAGATTGAATTAAGTCTATCTTGAAGGTCTCCAGTCTCTAAATGACTGATAAGGGAGAATAATTAAACAGGAAAAGGTAAAGAGATGGGAACCATAAAATAATCAGACTTGCCATTGAGCAATAACCAATAGAATTAATGTCTGTTCTTTCACCTCAAAACAAGGATTTTAATCTTCTGCTTCCATTCATCAGCTCCTATCTCCACCTTAATGTTATTTTTATATATTTCACTTGAATAATATGAATATAGCAGATGGTGAATATAGCAGATGCAGCTTCCGTATGAAGTCCAAGAAGCCTCTCAAAGCTGCACAGAACAAATACTAATGCCCAGGATACCTTTAGAGGAATATAACCCTAAAACTGTTTAATTTGTAGGAAGAAATATAAATCTGAAATTGATGTATACCTGCATCCCCCCATGTGCTATATTCCAGGACCAGTGGGGCAGCCAGGCCATAGCAGGTCTTTGCAGAGAATCTGTGAATTCAACAGCAGTGGGACCCATCCTATGGTTAAATGGCAAGGGAAGGTGTAGCTGTTGTTTTCTGTAACCTGTTTTGCGGATCCCTGGTCCCTGCAGTGGGACCTTGTTGTGCTAGACATGCAGCCCACATCCTCACACAGAAAAGATCTGCCATATTTGACCCTCTGGAATCTTTCCCTGTCTCCCTCTTGCCACTGGCATAAGTACTGACTGAACTTTATGAAAGGTGGTGGGAAATAAATCCCAGTGCCTACTCTCAACTGCGTCTAGTGGGGCACTTTCAACACTATTTGGAATATTTCATTTTAACTGACCTTCAGGCATGACTTATTTTTGTACTCTGGGTTTTTTTAAGATGAGGCCGGAGGAACTCCTAAATGCCTCACTGGTGAGAGTGGAGGAGGAACATGCTGTTGCTGTTTCCAACAGCTCTGAAGGGTTTGGAAAGTCCCTGTGTGGAGTTTTCTACTTTAACGAGACTTCTCTAAATGTAGAAAGCCTGAGTCCGTAAGTAATCTTTGTTGCCAAATGGCTTAAAATGAGGGAAAAAGATTTGTTTGTGACATGTAGAACCTACCCTGTCCAACGTTGTGCTGCAGATTGCACAACAGTGATAATCTCTGTACTTCAATGTGTGGTGCACACATGCTAGTAAGGCTACAAGGAGTTTGCCTGTGTTATTTGCAACCACACACTGGGGGTGAACAGCTGGATAGGGGGGGATAGAAAATGGTTGGCTTCCCACTTGAAGTATGGTGGTACCTGTAACTAAACTGAAATGGAAATAAGCACAGTGTAGCTTGGGAATGGTAGAGCAGGATTTTGGTTAGACCTGGTGAGAAGTGCCTGCTCCAGACTGGAAGTATGGCTGCTTCTCTTCCCTGGCTGTGTGTGCCACAGGTCATCTGCCCTTGATTTCTGCTTGCTGTAACAGGGAGCCTAGGGAAGCTGCTCTTCACCTCTTCCCAGATCTCTGGTGTCTCTGGTGTTTCTGTGTGGCTGGCCGTCCGTAGAAACGGACACAACATGCTCACAAGTGCTGAACATCTTCCGACAGCCTGCTCCCAGGGAGATTATGCTTGGAGCAATTGCATAAGGGAGGGCTACGAAACTGAATAGTTTGGATAGTTTCCAAGTCTTACTAGTCTCAATCTAGTAAGCAAAATGAATATAACCCACAAGGCATCCTCTTGGCTTGATTCTTCCTGAGGAGCAAGGACAGGAGCTGAATTAAGGCTTTGTGCTGCAGGAGAAGGATATTTAAATGGTGTTTCTCCTCTCATTAGGCTTGCAGGGGGTTAAGCTTCCTTGGAGAAAAAGCAGAAGAATAAAGGATGACTTAGACTCCTGGGTGAAGAGATAAATGGTGGTGGCTACAGCCTAATTACTGTGTCTGCATCTCTAATTAACATTTTTCCCCCTTTTTTTTCTGGAATGCTTTTTGGGTAATCACTGCTATTATTTGTAAACAATAATTTTATAAGGTGTGAAATTCCTATACTGCTGTGTTTATAAAGATCCATGACCTTATGCCCCAGGGGAAGGGTGTAGTCAGCTTGGCATAAGCAGTACTGTGCCAGATGCAGGGTAGTTCATATTCAGAAATGTTATTTACAGAGATACAAGGCAGTGGGGGGAGGACAGGAATCAGAGGATCATGGTCCCAGATATCCTGGAACGTGCAGGGTCAGATATCTGCATTGGAGCACTTACACCCTTAATTTGTGTTTCCCCAGATGCCTGTCTCTTAGAGATCATTTCTCTTTGCAATGAACATGTGCCTACATATAGCTATTTCCATTCCAGTTGTAGCCCTTGTTTATGTCACTAACAGACCTCATCACATTTGACAGTGTTATTTTTACATAATGACTAAATCAGTGGAGGACCGTAGAGTATGCAGTATACAAACTTTGAAATCAGCTTGAATATGTGCATCAACATGGTTTAAAAAATTGCAGGGAGACTTAGAGTAATGATGCATAGGTGCCACAGAGTGTAGCCAGTTGTGGTTCTGGTATTAATTAGCCGTTCAAAATCATCAAATCACAGAGTCAGTTAGGCTGGAAAAGACTCTTAAGATTGAGTCCCGCCATTAACCTGACACTACCAAGTCCACCGCTAAACTGTGTCTCTAATCACCACATCTGCACATCTTTTAAATACCTCCAGGGATGGTTACTCAACCACTGAGTTGCAAACAAAGATTTATTAGGGAACATATCAGTGAAATTTGAAAAAATACTGAAATAAGAAAAGAAAGAATGTCAAATAATTACAAAATGGCTTGATGAATGATCCATAAACACTGGAAAGAGTTATGTATATATCATCTAAGAATTTTCTGAGATTCAAGAAACCCAGGTTAAAATCCCTTATCTAAACATGTCCATTAAATGCAAAATTGCACTTAATTGGCGTGGCAGCAGTAAGCTCTGCCCAGGACATGGAAATTTGCTCCCAGGGCAGAACATTGTGTGTGGCAGAGAATAGTTAGGGCATGCCAAGCTAGGAAAAATAAGCAGGTATTTCTTTGTTTAGGGGGTGTCTATTGTCTTCCCAACATCAGTGTTTCTCCTAGGACATCTGCTGCTCGATTACCTCCTGCATTCTGTTGTTGCTCCAATTGTATGAAATCTGGATGGAGAGAACTGAAAATTAGATATGAAGAAGTTGTGACAATACATATAAAGCGGGTTCCATGGCAGAGGAATAAGCTGGAGATGGTTCCAGTGTTAAGAAAGAAGGAAGTATCAAGCAGAGTCAACATTTAAAGTGCAAAGAAAGATTATGGGGAGTTTATATAAGGAAGGGACAGGAGAAAAAAGAAAAAGGGGGATTTAAACTAAACAGTAAAGGGAAAAAGTCAATTTAAGTGAGGCTTAGGAAGGGTAAAGAAAATACTATTCAACAGAAGTTTTTATCTGTGTACAGCAAAGAAGTGTTTTCTGGTCATCCTACTGACTGAGAGCAATACAGACAGGAGACTAAACTAAGGAACTTGTATTGATCTGTATCTGCATGACTGCAGCTCTTTACAAACTGTACTTTCTTTGCAAAGATGGGATGAACAAAAAGTGCAATCATGAGAGGTGTGGGAAAGTGAATAAATCCTTCAAGCAACTGCTCTTCAGGGCAGTGGATGGATCCCTGTCCATATCAATGTGTGTATTTCACATATGGGACTGTGGCCTTCACCCTCACTGTTTTCTGAGGCTTTTAAGCCGGAGCCCACTAAGGCTTATGGTTGTTTCCCCACTTGATTTGAGGTGAACTTGGCTTGCTGTGTTTTTTTGAAGTCTGTAGCCTGCTTCATGAAGCAGACCTGAAAAATGAAAATCAATATAAATCCACACTAAGAGACCACCAGACAGGAAAGCTGCTGAGCCTGATGATACCGCGGAGCCCAAAGATTCAATTCTTGATAAGGCTTGGCCAAAGTCTCTAGCTTATTATTGTGAATGCTGGTGCAGTCACAATAGCAAAGGTTTCAAGGATGTTGAGGGTATTTTGTATGTATGTGTGAAATCAGAATTTGATGGACAGATTATTACAGTTCTGTAACTTGCTTTACTGTTTGAAGAGTGCCTACTGTCAAGAATACAGAGGGACTTTTGTGACTGAATTTCTTTCTCTCCCAAGCAGAGTGAGAACTCCAAGAAGCAAAAAAGTATGCACACAGCACATGATTAAAAGTAAGATCACTGAAGATTTTGCATGCCTTGTTTCTCAGATGACCAGCTGTGAGACGTCAAATTAGACTTGGATTTTTAGCTGTATTTCAAAATTCATTCTCTGATAATAAATCTTCCTCCATGTCCTGCTAAAGATTTACATGTTAAAAATCAGGCATCACTTGTTGGCAAGGTAGGCCAGTACTTTAAATTGTTCATTCTTTGTTGTTTTCAGTAGACCTGTGTCATGGTTTGGTTGTGCAAACATTCACTCAGCTCATGTTGTGTGCTTCATAGGTCACTGTTTTATTTGTCTTCCTATTTCTTGCAGTGAGACTGGTTTATGGTGAGTTAGGTACACAATTCATAGTTTAATAAAGAGAAGCACTTAGTGAAAAAGGACAAAAGAAATCCAAACTTGCACATGCCTACAGTACAGTGCTTTTCTTTAAAACTTCTGGAATAGCCATTTTGTTAAACAAGTAATTTTGTGGCAGCAGAACTAATGAAGCCTGGTTTCCTATGGTTTTTTGTCTCATGGGTGATTGACTTTCACTATCTAAGAGGATGTGAGCCCCAGGCAAAGCTTTTCCCATCATTGGGGTGTTTATATAAGGGCTTTCTCCCATGAGGCTTCTGTCATATCTTGAACTCACAACTGCAAGTTTTCTCAGACCCAGGACTCTGATAGCATCTCTACCCATCTGTCTATTTTCAGGAAAAAAAGGAAGAGGAATTCAACTATCTTTCACAATTCTACCAGTGTTAGAAGCGGGTTGGAAATATCATTAAGAAATTGTTAGAATGAATACACAGAATGAATGATCATACAGGCTCCAATTTTGTAGGAAAATTCTGAAAATAACTTGGGCATTTCAGGAGGCAGTGAGTATCAGAGATGTTTTGTGTGCTTCAAAACCCCGATTCAAACTTTTTCCCATAAGCGAAGGCAGATTTGACGGGTTTTTTTTCCTGATTTTCAATGTTATGAGCACAACAGCAGATGTGCAATGTTTCCAAAATGGTGGGTTTGTCCTTTTCTTTTGGTGAGTCCACACAACTACCACCATCAGCTGTTGATTAACTATGCTCTTTAATCCAGGCTTCATAGATCTGGAACACTTTGGAACAGAAGCTTTCCATTTCAGCGCTGCTATAAAAGCCTGCACTAGTAAATGTTAAGCCTAATTTTTTTTGGTTTTCACAATTGCCCATGCATTCATAATTGTTCAGATATTTATCCAGTCAAATACAAAGTATCCACTACTGTTTTTGTAAGAATGCTGTTCTTCACTGCAGTCTACTGAAAAAACTTTCAGCACTTCATGTATATATTTGGATAGTAAAAGCAAAGTCATAAAGAGATAGTTCTAGTGCAGCCAGGATATAGCAATGCCTATATTAAAGTCAGTGAAGTAAAACTGTAGTGTGTATCCTTTGATGCTCTGCCTCAGTGATGCAATACAAATGTACATTTTAATGGTGCTTTTATAGTACTTGAACTCCTGGCTATATTGAAGTGCAATTTTTCATCCTTGATGTTTTTGGAACGTGTTGAGAGCATAATATCCATGTTTATCCCAGAGAGACCTTCCTCTAACTTTTCTTTTGCCCAGTCACAGCAATCCCTGCCTTGTTTGGGTGCTGGGGAGCTCTTGTGAATTAGTCATCATTAGTGAGGTAAGAAGTGGAGTTTGAGTTAGTTGTCTGTATTTTAATTAAATGAGAAACTGCAGATTATCACTGGACAGATTCTTAGGTTTGGACTTAGTTTTTGTTTAGAGTTTGAAGTGCTGGAAGTTTCCTGGCATTTTTAAATTACCTGTATTTTTGTGAAAGGGTCCCATGCAATTTTACTGCTGGGGAAATGAGCTATTGACACTGTCTAGAACTTTTCAGTCATCCCTTTCTAGAGGCTTTAGAGAGGTATCATTAGCTCCATTTCACATGTGGGGAACCTGAGGCACAGAGGATTGAAGTGACTTGCCCCAGACTATCCATCAAGTAAGAAACAGAACTAGAGTCAGGAGCAATGACTTTTAAGTTGTGCCAAAATCCATTCAGACACATGCTGCAGCCATGAGAGGAGGAGACATGTCTTATGCTAACAGTGAATAGTAGAGATTGTAACCTTTACAAATAGCCATTTTTTAACCTGCTGTCTAAAGAGTGGAAAGAGTTGGAGATTTACACCTGACATTCAGACAGCTTGCACCAGTGTGCTAGCAAGGAGAAACTTTAGTCTCTGCCTGGACTAGAGAGGAGGCATACCTCCATGGCTGAGTCAATCTTCACATGATCTCCTCTCTCACTTAATGGAAAAATGCAGAATGAGATTCTACTATTTTCTGCAGTATTCAATTGTGATGGTGGCTGCGCTGTCAAGCTGCCATGAGAGAATTATTCTTTCCTTCTGTGTAGACACCTCTTATTTCTTTATATTCCATCTGATCTAATGTTTCACTAGATGAGGCTCTGATGCTTCATCATAACCTAAACAAGTTTATTGTGTCCATATGTATCACAGTAGGAACCTGGGGAGGACATACCAAATTTTGAACTTCTGTCCTCAGTTGTGCTGTCTTACCTGAGTAGTTAGAGGTGGAAAAATACTTGTGCTACTCTTCCTTCCTCAAGTGCCTAGAATCATAGCTTGTCAGCAGCAAAAGGATGAACACATCTGATATTTTTCTTGGTTCTCTCGTAGTCTTCCTCAGGTAAGAAAGGGAGGCAAGCAGCAGAATAATAGCTTTATATAGTCTCCTACAAAAAGGAGGAAACAGCAAGAAACCACAATGGGGAAAAAAAGGAAGCTACAGATAGAGAAATTCAGTTCTGAAGGACTTCGAAATTACCCTTTTTTGCTTATGGCCTTCAAATCTCAGTGTCACCCATTACATAGCATAGTCACAGCCCAGGAACTGAGGTGTGAACTCCAAACAAACAGTAGAGAAGGGGGAGATGTCTTACATCTGTTTTATAGGAAAGCAATGTAAACGTTCACTGAAATCTTCCTGTTGAATTTTCTTAACAGTACTGCAGAGTAAGCCTGCGTAAGGAATGCTGCCCAATAACAGCTTCATTTTAAAATAATCCCATATTCCTAAAGCTGTGTACTATTGTTTTGTACTGGTGAACCATCTTCTGTGTGTACTCAAAGTTTTTTAATTTTTTTCTCCCCACTAACAACCCTCACTGTGGGCCAAGGGAGATCAAGATGAGGTTTTCATTTCATTCAGAGCTCTGGAATCCAGCCCACTGGAACTTGTATCTTTTGAAGCTCTAATAATTAACATGCCTGCATTCCTTAAACTGCAGAGCTCACCAAAATATGCTTCCTGCAGAGCTGAATGAGGGTGAGGACATTGTCTGGCCAGCTGGAAGAAAAGGACTGTGACCCTGCCTGGAAGGAATCCTGCTGTCTTTGGGCTGGTCAGAGGAGAGGACTCACCTGAGCTGGGGGTGGCCAGAAGCCTTTGCACGTACAGGATGTATGTAGGATGTGACTCCCTCCTTAGTCGTCTTTTTTAACTTAGATAAGAAGCAGACTCTTTCCCATCCCAAGGCTCTGCTTACTGCTCTTGTTCCCTGTTAATCCAAATTTGGAAACAGATATAAGAGAATTCTGTTGATCTAAATATATATCTATCTATATATATAGATATATAAAAAGCTGTGATTTCTAACAGCCTGTGTGAGGATACAATTTCTTTTCCCAGACTGCTTCCTCACTTATAGGAAAGAGGGCTACATGAGGCCCTATGAGTGGCTGGAAAACTGTCTTCTGAATCAGCTCCTAGATAAGCAGAAGTTACTTGGAAATGGCAAGTACCAGTACGTAAGTTTCACACACAATATGGGCTTAAGGAGTCCTCAGGATCCTCCTCTGAAGTGCTAAGGGGTCCATTTGGCCTGTCAGTATGGTCTTCCTGACTTTTATTCACATGTGTCTCAGGGTCTGTAGTGTGACCGTGATATACTGTTTATCTGACGTAGAGTTTTCTCAAGCTATGAGCTCAGGAAGGTTATGAAGCCACTCCCTCTCCCGAAGAAGGTTCAGTTAAACCAGCATAACTTTTCATGAAGATTTGTCTGAACTGTTCTTAAATACATAATGCATAATACATAATAGGTAATGACCTCTCCAGAAAAACTAGCCAGTCTTCTATTTTCTTCTTTGCTAAAATACTCTGTCCCCAATTTTCTCATACATACAAGCATATTACTTACATGCTTATATGCTTAATATGCATACAAGCCTATTACTCCTCATTCTGTCCACACTGGACCTGGAAAACAGTTTGTTCCTTTCCTTTTCTTTTGCAGCCTTATATGCTGAAGATTGTTATCAAGTCTTCTCTCAATCCTTTTCTCTAAACAAATACAGTTTATTCAGGCTTTTCTTCTACATCAGGTTTTCTGGACCTCAGATTAGTTTCCATTGCTCTTCTTAGGCCTATCTCCGTTTGGCTCCATCCATGAAGTGCACAATCCAAATGGGGCAGAGTACTTGGGCTGAGCTCTTTCCCATGCTGAGAAGAGGAAAGCATCTAGTCTTTCTGTACATTTCACAGCCCTACCAGTGCTTGCTATTCCAGCACTTAAGCCAACAACTGTTCATCAGTTTAAGGGTACAGCAGAAATCTCTAGCCTGTAGCCAAATTAAAGCAGGCACTCAAACATCATGTTTCTGTACATCCATGGCTCTGGGTGGACTGGTGGCTAAATCCACAGAGGACTCTTATTTATCTTCCCTTCTTCTTTCCTTTCTGCTCAGAAAGGGTGACAAGGTGTGGCTTGCCAAGGCAGAGTGCCAACAGCTAAAATTTCCTGTACAGCTGTAGAAGTAAAGAACTATTGAGTGTGCCTGGTTCCCACCACAGCCTGGCTCTGGCTCTGCTTTGCCCCTTCTAGTTGAAGTACCCTGCTCTGCTGTCTGCCTGTGCAGGGAGGCACCTAGGGTCACAGGGTACAATCCCTGCCTTTCTTATGCTTGCTTCCCTTTGTTTTCTGTATGTTTTGTCCTGTGTGCCTGGAGCCCACCTCCCTTGGTATGCTGTGCTTTTTTCTAATATTTTAGGGAGATAAAAGCCTCTAGGTTGGCTGCTTTTATTTCACTCTCAGATAATAGCAAAGCTGCCCCATCAGTTCAGAAAGACTAGATGGCACAGTAGATGACAAAAAGCTAAAGCCCTGCTTTTTTGCGCCCCCCCCCCCCTTTTTTTTTTTTTGTTTAGCAGAAACCTGATGCTTTACTTTTGTCATGTCCCTGGCAGAAGAAGGGAACAGGCAGTCCTGAAAGCTACTTTAAAAGCACCTCATAGTTGTATTGTGACCACGTCTGAAGCTGTGAATGCAGGAGCTCAGTCCTTTGAGATGCTGAGAGCACTCGGTTGCCTGGAGGTCAGCAGAAGTTAAAGTCACTAAGCATTTCCTAGGACACTCTTACTACCCAGTAGGACAAGAACCAGATAAAATCTGTAAGTGACTGACCTGATTGTCTGCTTGTATTGAAACCAGTTGTATGAAACTGACCGGGAGAGTAGAAAAACCTAAGAATTTAATATGAAAAGTGGGGGAAGGGGGTAGTTTCATTGCACTTGGATGTGAGTTTGGGAAAGTGAATACAACAGAAGTGAGTTTTTCCGTTGCTGATAGTGGGGGGGTTGTTACCCAGCACAATCATATATATGTTGCTGAATCAGAATAACATACATGCCAAATCTGGTGGATCAGGCATTTCTAGCTGTGCAGAGAAAGGCAGGGTGGCTCTTTCTTTTTCATGCAGTAGGGAAAGTATATTTTTTTCCAGTCTTGTTTAACTTAAGAAACAGCTGGATACATTTACCTTCAATCTTTTCAGTAAAATCTACCCTTCAGATGAGAATAAGCAAGAAACATTTAAAAAGAATTTTCAGGCAACAGACAGAGGAAATGTTGGGGTTCTTAACCCTGACTGATGTGCTCTTTATAGGTCATGGTTTCCAAAAATAAGCTAAAGACACTTGAGGAAATGATTCAATGTAATTAACAATCTGCATTGCAAGAGACTGATGTGATCTTGTCAGGATTGTCTCCCTACAAAGGGAGAATAAAAGGAAGATATACAGTGTAGAGCAGAGTTCAGTTCAGACACTGCCTGAAAGGGAAGGCTGGAGAAACAACAGCAGCACACTTTTACCCAGCACAGGCATATGATCAGCTGTTGCACCTTGAATGATTTGTCATGTCCTGTCTCTGTGTCCAGTTAAGTCATTGGCAAAGCTCTTGAAGTAAAAACTGATTTGTCACAGGACCAGGCTCTTCATATGTTGGGTTTTTTTTAAATAAATCCTTACATCTGACTATCACATGTTTATTTCCTATAGAACATTATCTTTTAAAGTTTCTTAGCAATAGAAGTCCTACTTGTAATCACAAAAGCTGTGGATTGCCTATATCTGGTACTTCACTGTGCCAGGGATAGCCGCTCCTATGTCATCCTTACTAACTGAAACCCTAGGGAAAGTGATCAATTTTGAGTGCTTTGACTGTCCATGCTGTAGATGCTATGGAGGCCTTAATTTCATAGCAATTGATTGTAAATATCCAGTGAATGATGATGCAAATATGCCATGACTGACTCTCACCATGGCCTTCATTTGGGTACTTAATGTCAGTTTGTGGTCCCATTCACAGCCTTTGAAAAGCAGCTTTTGTAACTAGTCTTTGCTTTAATGAAAACCAGAATCCTTTCAGGAATGAACAATAAAATTGTCAAGCATTTGTTTTTCTAGCTGAACTTCCAGTGATAAAATATTTAAGGCATATAGTACAATTGTTTTTCATCAGAGAGATGGGACGGATGATGTCAGGATGTAAAGAGTACATTATTCTTTATACATACAAATCTGCATTGTATAAGTAAATATTTTTTTAAATATATTGGGAGATATTGCAGTCAAAAAAAATAGTGTCCTATGTGTTTATGGAATCCAATAATCTGATCTTTTTGCCTTTGTATTTTAAGACTCTGTGGCTTGAACTTGATTTTCTAAGTTTCCATAGGAGTGTCCAAACGGGTTAGCTATTAGAGCTGTATTTTAAAGTTTATTTTAAATTTTTGTTGAAGTCTATTTAGTATTTATTAGTTCCAGGAAAAATCTTGACATAGAGGCAGGGTCATTTTGCATTTCAGTGGAGTTTTTTTAATGGCTTTTTTCTCCTTATAGATACAGCATAAATTTAGCTTCTAGATGAGAAAATCATTTACAAAAAAGAAAATAAACCCACAGAATTCCAACGGCAAAACAAGGCCATAACAATGAAATAATGCAATTATTATTGTGAAGAAATTACAGCATGAGATTTTGTGGCTTTCATGATTAGCTGTCCAACACTCCTTAAGAGGGAAGGCTGAAGATTAGTTGTGGCACCTGCGAACAGGATGTGGCATAGAAATTATGCCTCCTGGGTTGAAGTGCCTGGCTAAATAGGACTCAGGTCTTCCTCTTTATCAGTGGGGGATGAGGAACTGCAGCAGTTGTTCTTGGGAGGCAGAGGTACTCTTTCATGTGGAATTAGCCTGCAGCTTGGATGGCACCCTCAGGCAGCACTTGTGCAGTAGGTTGGGACCACACAAACTTTTATCTTAAAAAAAATAATAATTTAGAAAACTATTTATCACTGTATAGAAAACAGTATTCTGAGCAGCAAAGCTACTGAGGTCTAATATATAGCTTTCTGTTTTATGGGTATGTCTTATCTGATCTACAGTGCAAATGCCAGACAAACCAGTTCCCAGAGCTGGGATGCCCACAGTGTTTTGCAGTCATGAATATCTAATACTGTTGTCATTTTTCAGTAAAACATAACAGAAGCTTCTCTTCAGTTCAGTTTAACAGCCTTCTAGAAATCTAATATATTTCATGTTCCTGTTCTTCTTAAAATGCAGCTGAAATTGGCCATGTGCTTAGAAGAAAAGACCTATCATGATTACACATTTCCGTTATCTTAAGAAAGTAGTCCAATAATAATAATGATATCAGTTTGGTGAACAAAATATTGAATCAGATCAGGGTGTTTCTGCACACAAACTCTCCAGATTTGGCAGGATCTCATTTGGAAAATGAATTATACATTCTAGGGATTTGCTGGAAAGTCAGTTTTCTGCAGATTCCTTAGTAGGACAGATCTCTATCTTCTGCTCTCCCTCCTATGAAAGACAGGTGATGAAAAAAAGATATGCATTAAGATTACTTAGACTGTAGGAAGTCAAAGGGGAAATGAATTTGGGCGGTTTATCTACTTTCAACATTATGTAACAGAATAGGTCTAATGTTGGTCAGAGGAAGCTGATTTGTATTCACTATTTATAAAATTAATTAAATGTGGATTTTGAAATTTAACTTCAGGGTTCTACTGCTTCAAAGGTAAGTAAATCCTTGACGTAGTAAGTGATGCCTGTAGAGTTGTTTAGCATGTACTTCCCCTGAAGTATCTGTTGATTGCTGAAATAGGGCCCCTGATTATCTTTGGAAAAAGCTATTTGATTGATCTTTTGGGATAAAATCAAAGTTAAGCAATTAAATAATTCTTCGTATTATCTTACAATGAATGCATAAAATCAGGATTGCATCTAAGACAGGCAAGAATATTTAGTAGTTTAAGCAGATCTTTTGGGAAAAAGTTTGTTGTGATTTTTTGATTATTTTCTCTCCCCAGAAAAGTCAGGAAAATAAAAGTGGACCACACACTAAAAAGTAGGAGCATGTTTGCAAAATTATAAAGCTTTAAAAAATCTGGAAACAAGCAGTATATTGCAGAATTCTTCCAAATGTCATACTGGCACTCTGACCATAGGTCAAAGAGCTGCTAGGTTTTGAAGCCCGGAGGGGTTACTAATAGTCATCTCTTTCAGCTTTCCTTCAAAAAATAGAATTTCACCCTGCAGTTCTTGGTTTGTGCCCAGAGCATTTGAGCCAGGTGTGAAATATTGACACAGACCTGAAGTCATGCAGAATTTACTGCATCCTTTCACAAGCTGTTTAACTGCTTAATTTCCTCACAATAGAAATTTGTGTGCTTTACCATTTGAACTTACGTAAATTCATCTTCTAGCTATGGGATCTTGTTATGTCGTTATGCATGAAAAACAGATGCATTAAAGCATCTGTTTTTACAATATGAACACCAGTGCCTGCACTGAGGCAGGGATGTCTGCTCAGCAAAATGAGGTTAACACTGAAATGTGTGTCACAGCTGTGAGTGCGTGAACATTTTCCACAAAGTTAGAGTATCTCGTCAAACACAGAAATGGAAAACCTGTTTCTGTCACCAGCAACAGAGGTTAAAGACCAGGTAGTTTTAGTACCTACCAGTTAATAGTTTTTCATGTGCCTCTCCTGAGTCATAGTAACCTGTAGGAGTCTGTGATTTAACATAGCTACCACGCTGACATGTAAGATGGCAGAGCTACATGTAAGAGGGAGAAAAGTCTGGTTCAGCTATCTGTCTTGTCTTTCCAGAGCTAAGAGTGTGTTGCCTGGCAGAGATCAAGTATCAGTCTAGCCACTTCTATCCTCAGAAGCATAATCTGTCATTTTTGCTGAGGTCTTGAATTGGACTCTTCTATATCTGGCAATGTTTTGAAAAACACACTTGATATTTTTGTCTCCTTTGTGGCATACAGACTCAGCATAAATACAAAGGTTTGAGCAACATATTTTGAAGGAAATTCCCCATATAGAGAGAGGGAAAAGACAAAAAACTATTCAATACATTGTTCCAGTGACATTTTGATTTTGAAAGATTAGGATAACTAGATTGGAGGAAGTCAGCAATCTTCAAATACTGTAATTAGAGGGTTTGCACACAGAATTTGATTTATTTTTTATTTTTAAATTTTCTGTTGTCTTTGTGAAGCCTCAAGAGATTGGTCTCTAGTATTTTACAGTTTTAATTTGCACTGTATTATAAACAAGAATGTAAGGTCCTTTTCAGATCAGTTCAAAAAGCAAATTCTGTCCCCTAAAAGCATGGTTTCACAGATTTGCACCAAATATTCACAAGGATGTTGCTAAACTTCTCTGAACATGACTGTTGACTAATAAACAGTGTTTGCTGAATATTGATGTCTTCTATGTTCAGATTAATTCAATTTATGAATTGAATCATATTTTAAACAGCAGATGTGTCAGTTTTCGAAGAACAATAGTCAAATTGTATGCATCCTTTTCCTTCATCTTTCCATCAAGTGCCAAGTACAAATATTCCTTTTCCTTTGTCTTAAGTATTGTCATGAAAAGCAGTTAAGTCCTTACAAAACAATTGCTAATGTTTGTTTGGAATTTTTTGTTGATGTAGTGCTTCATATTTGCTCCATGAAAACAATTTGGAAAAATGTTTTTACAGCATTATTCCGATTAAAGTATTTGTAACATCAAAGTTAGATGGTCAGATTTGAATGGGATGCATTCCTGTCTGGTAACAAATAAGACATTACTGTGAACTTGGAGCTTCAGGCTTCCCCCCACAAAGAGCGTAGGTACTCAAGCTGGGAATACCAAACTACAAAGCCAAAAAGCCCTCACTCTGCTGCCTCTAAGTCCTATAGTCATTAAGCCCCTCCCTTCTTGAGGTGCCTGGATTTCCATTCTGCATCTCCAGTTGGAGCCTCAAGAGCACTTACTTTTGGGGTGAAATCAGCAAGCTGGGAATATATTTAAAACACAGCCAAGTCAGATCAGGCTTGCACAGACATGAATGTGACTCCCTCAAAATTTAAATAGTGCTTATTAGTACCATGTACTGCTTACCACGATAAGCTGAGTGTACCCACCTTCAGCAAAAGCAAGACCAAAGCTCAGTTAAAAATATATCTATGTCTATATATGCATATGTCTGTTGTTTATTAAACAGAAGCTACGAACAATGTCTGGCACAGATACCAAATCAGAGGTCTTTCCTTCCAAATGAATGCCCTGACTACTGAGGTGGAGGTAAGGTGTGTCCTGCGCTTACTGAGCAAGACTTGGTTTTCCTCAGCCTGAGGGAAAAATAATCTGAACTTATGTCTGATCTCCTTGGCCAGGTGCTCTCAGAAGGAGCATGGCAGGAAGCAAATATCATCAATACATCTGACATCCTGCTGTCTCTCCTGGTTCATGGGCAAAAGCCTCTCTGGGAGTCAGGACGGCTGGAGGATGCTTATGGGACATGTGGCTCTGAAGAGTCATGCTTTTGCTTGAGAGTTCTCCTAGTATGCTGGTCTGATGGGGCAGCTCTGAATCACTGCCTAGACCTCAGCAGCAGGCTTGTGTTAGCTGGAGTATCTTGCTGTCCCGGGTCTGAAGGCAGGGAGATGAGCAGCAGCTTTTCCTGCTGCCCTCAAGCATGAAAACTTATAATTTCCAAAAAGGAAAGATCAAATTTTGCAGTTTCAGCATTTGAAAGTGGCAAAGAGGGGGAGCACAGTGAAAAATGGGGAATTATGTGTGAGTTAGTGTGCTTGCTTGTTTTTAACCACTTAATTAGAAAATAAAAGAACACATTAAAATTGTTTCCTGATTCCTAGACAATGTGTTCTTCCATTTTCAGTGGAAGTTTGAAGAAGTCATAGCAGCCTTCAAGTATCTGAAGGAGGCCTATAGGGATGCTGGGGAGGGACTCTTCATTAAGGACTGTAGTGATAGGACAAGGAGTAATGGGTTCAAACTTCAACAGGGGAAGTTTAGATTGGATATGAGGAAGAAATTCTTTACTGTAAGGATGGTGAGGCACAGGAATGGGTTGCCCAGGGAAGTTGTGAATGCTCTATCGCTGGCGGTGTTCAAGGCTGGGTTGGACAGAGCCTTGGGTGACATGGTTTAGTGGGAAGTGTCCCTGCCCACGGCAGGGGGGTTGGAACTAGATGATCTTAAGGTCCTTTCCAACCCTTAACTATTCTATGTTTCTGTGATTCTAAGTTCAGATGGCAAGTGTGAATCATAGCCATGTGGATTGATGCCTGAGAATTTTCCCTCATACAAGGTAAGTTAACACACATTTTTTTTCAGTAAAAATGGGCCTGTTTGCTTGGGGACTATGGCTTTGTGTGTGTATCTACAATGTCACTTACACATCTGGTGTTGGTCTCTGCAATCCCTTTTTTCTAGTTTTGGTCTAACTTGTCTACTGATAGCTATGGTATCACTATCTAGCAGGGAAACAGGTAATATTTTTCAGTTTGCTAAATCTGTCTCTTCTTGTGCATCTTACTGCTTCCTTTGTTGCTCCTTTAGTGCAGTGGCATTCATGCTGGTATAAAGTAGGAAAACATCAGAATTTCCTAGTATGGGCAGAGACCTACACACAATGATTAAACTGGATTTGACCAAACTTTTGCCATTTCATTCTTTCCAGATATTTTGTGGGGAAGTTGTTTGTGTTCTGACAAGCAAACTATTGTGTTTGCTAGTTTGTTTGCTTTTTAAGCACTAAATATTTTTAAAAGTTCATTTTTTATGCTCCAGTGACTACACAAATTGCTACTATCTGTTAGTATTTGCCTGAAGGATTAGGACTAGCATTCAGAATAATGTACCCGACATGTCTCTTTGATTGTTACAAAACTTCTCCATGAAGTATTATTCGGTGGCTATTTTATGATGTGCCCAACTGGAATAAAAAGTCATTTAAAAAAGAATGCATCCAAGGACAGTGCAATGGGACCCTGATACAACTGTTTTGCAATAGAACACATTCTCATGAAGTGATTTAGTGTCTCAGCTGGGATTAATTCCCAGGGAGAATTCCAGAATTGTCACTTACTGACTGGTTTATTTTCAGAGGAGAATGCTGACTTCTCAGAAAAGGAGGAGGGGAATGAAGAACCATCTCATTTGTTTTATCCCTGTGTTTGGTGGGTCAGGGCAAAGTTATTTGGGGGCAATTCTGCTGCATTCCGTGTCAGATACTCATTCTTCAAGTGCAGGGCAGGGAATTTTATTGCTTTCACTTGGGGTAGTTAAAAATAATAAATTGTATTTGAAAATAGGAGATGCATTTTATATGTCTCTTGTAAACTTTGCACTCAGAGATCTCCATCAGCTGTGCAAATGCAGCAGCAATTCTGTTAGCATCTGGCAAGCAGCAAGAGGGGAAAATACCGGTTCAAAAAAAATCTTCAGTGTAATATTCCAAAGCAAGTTTTTTATTAGTTTCCTCCCTCCTTATTTTGCATAGACCAAAATACTCAACAATTTCTTAGTCAGAAAATACGCTACTTATGCTGGTCTCCCAAGTAACAAGCAATAGAACAGGAGGAAATGGCCTCCTGTTGTGCCAGGGAGGGGTTTAGATAGAATAGTGGGAAAAGTGTCTTCACTGAAAGGGTTGTCAAGCATTGGAAGAGGCTGCCCAGGGAAGTGGTTGAGAAACCATCCCTGGAGGTGTTTGAAAGACTTGTAGGTGTGACCCTTAGGACATGGTTTTGTGGTGAACTTGGCAGTCCTGGGTTAATGGTTGGACTCAAAGTCTTTTCCAAGCTAAGTGATTCTACAATTACAATGTAACTACAGCTACTAGGCTGACTTGTTTACACTGGATTGTCATTGCTGCATTTTGGAAAACTGAGTTCTTGACAAGGCTGCTGCTGTGACTACGTCTGCAGTCAGAACATGCCAGTAAGAGATGTAAAGCTAAATGACTCCTTGAATTTTAACTGACATGGAATGTAAATTGGGCAAGTAATAGGCAGAAACACTCATTTCTTGAGAGCTATGTCCACAACTGGAAACTCTTTGAATTCTGATTAATAAAATAGAAAAAGCCACTTTCAGCATTATTTCCCATAAGAGGATTTATTTTAATGATAAAATGAGTTATGGCTGTTCTTGTATGTAGGTGCGGCCATGTATGTACATACATAAATGCAGGGGAAACTGATCCGTTTCTTGTAGCTTTAAGTCATGCCTGAGAAAAAGCCAAATTCTAATGTATAAAGTAGGCACACATGCAACCATGTGTATTCTGTTTTGGTCTGCTAGCAGTGGCCCTCAGGACTTCATTTCTTGATGAGAAATCCAACTTAGAGTTTGTTTTTCAGTATTTGCTACATTTTCTGAGCATCTTTGTGCTCAGAAAATTCAGAGATTGTTTAAATGTGCTTTCTTACATGATAGAAAAGGCTTTTCAGATGGGTGATCTGTTGTATCTCAGGGGCCCTGAAGATTTCCCCTATCTATTTTGCTTACGTGTGTATGTCTCACTGATACCCAGTCATGCCCATTCCCTTGTTTTCAGTGAATTAATGTTTAACTTTGAGCCCAGCAGGGGTATGGCAGGGCTCAGGCTGAATACTCTCCTGAGTGACATGCACACCCATGTGTAAAGTAACACACTGCAGTGGTGCTGCTCTTTCTAACACCGGCTGTGGCATGCAGGTGGGTATTTCTGGCAATCTTAACTAGCTATGTCAATGTGTAAAGTCTCTGACAATTTACCTTTACATAGCAATGCTTTCTCATGATTTTAAAAGAATTTACTGCTAACATGAAGATAAATTAATAGCTTTTTAAATGTAACATAATTGCCAAACACTATGGTCAAGATTCTCTCTTGCATCTGTCCTTGAAAGGGGATCTTGCAGAAAGGGATGATTTCGGTTTCTCCATCTGCCTTGTCTTCCCTTTTAAGCCATGCAAACAGACTCTTTTTCTGTTGCTCTGTGTGGTTGCATAGGGATGGCAGAACTGGTGACTGCATGGTGGAGTGTAGAGAGGTTTCAGCAGAAGGGAAAAGAAGGGGGGAAGTGGAAAGAAAGTGAGCATGACTTCCACTGCCTGCAAATCTCTGTGAGATGAGAAGTGTTTTGAGAGGACCCTGGCTCCTCGAAGACATTAGACTTCTTCAAAGTCTTCTGAGAAAAAAAGGGAGAAATAGAAAATACCTGCACATCCCTACCTAATAGGAGATCCTATCTTGATCTTAGGGGATGTCCCAATTTTGAGTGTCCTTTGGCCAGATTAAAAATGCTGGGAAATCCAGTGCACAGGCATTAGGATGTATGACTTTCAGGTTTTGGAGTAGGTAATCTCCAGCCAAAGTAAAGTGAAACTAAGCAAACTGCTTGGGTACATGACTGGTATCCTTCTTACTTGAAGATGAACCTGTATCTGAACACTCTGATTAATCAGGAGCTAGGTTGTCGCAAAATTAGAATCATAGAACAGTTAGGGTTGGAAAGGACCTCAAGATCATCTAGTTCCAACCTCCCTGCCATGGGCAGGGACACCTCACACTAAACCATATCACCCAAGGCTCTGTCCA